>CM022478.1:2516628-2549113 GCA_011952105.1 Coreoperca whiteheadi | reverse complement strand
TCTATTTCATACTTTTCTTCCCCTTTCCTTCCTTTTCTCTTTGTGACCCCACAGCCCCTTTCCCCTTTTTTTTCTTTTTTTTTTTTTTTTTTTTTTCTTGTCAAGCTGTCAGCAAAATTGGAATTTGATGAAACGCCGTTTCAGCAAGGTTTATTATGTTTAAAGTTTATCACTGTGTTAACTCAAAGCACTTTGCTACCGCTTCACTCGTTGCTACAAAAAGTGAATGACTTTTTAAACTACTTACTGTATGTCACTGCAGTTTATAAATCTAATTCCTGTACTTTATTCTACTTCGAGAGTGCATTTGTCTCCCACTCTGGTGACTTGCATTTTTAAAACAAACATTCGAGGTGGTGCAGTTGCAAGTGATGGCTTTGCAATTCTTGGCACACATGCTTGGTTTCAGCTGTAAAGTGTAATTTGCTAGAACTATTATTACGGTAGGGATGGCAGCATACACTCTTTTTACCCTGAGTGCTGAAGTGCCTTTTTATTAAACCCTCTTTAACCAGACCCCTCTGATCAGTCAAGGTTAGTTAGTTATTTAATCAGAATCGGCTTTATTGGCCAGGTATGTGTACACATACAAAGGGAACTTGCAGAGACTTTGGAGTCTAATGAAACAATTTAATCAAGCTGTCAACTTGCACTGGTGTCCCAAAAATGTTTGATGTGTAAAGAAATATTGCACTGACGTTTAGACTAGGCCTGCACGATAAATCATTATAAAATCGCGATCTCGATTCACCCTGTTCACGATTTTATTTTTAAATGTCTTCGATTTTAAAAAAACAAACAAAAAAACCCAACAACTTTGGCCTTTTATTTTGAAAGGACAGCTCTCTCAAATTTCAGGGCTTCATCGTCGGCCAATGACAAAGAACCTTTTAGTCACGTGTTTCGAGTGAGCGTTGTAGTTCGGGAAATAAACAAGATGGATATAAGTGGCGTAAGGGATCACAAAGCTCAGGGTTCGAATCACATTACGGATCACGAGTCACGGATCGGATCATTTTTCCGATCCTTTGGAACTGTTGGTGTCTACATACCGTTACAGTTCTGTCCACCGCCCTTCTTCCGTCATCATATTTTACGGGGGAGCCTCCCTTACGGTGATTTAAATGATGCGGGAGGCTTTTCAAGCTCCGCCGCGAGCCACCGTTGACTCATTAACGTGTGATCACATGACTGTTGTGTGTAGTTTCACTGAAACTCAACATCGAGTTTAAAATAACGCAATTGTTTAAAAAGCAAAATCAGCACAAAAACTCTTTCACTCTGCGATCGCTTAACAATTAAAATTAATCCGCTAGTTAATAAAAAAAGCGCAATTAATCTGCGGGTCACGTGCTACCGAACTGTGGGTCGTGATCAACTGCGATCCGTTACACCCCTGATGGATATTGATGAAAACTTGTAGGCTTGTGGCGATGTGCAATGTGCCAAAACCAATATTTTTGGTGCTGCCAGTTTGTTTTGTCCTGGTTCATGTGTGTAATAAACATCACGCTTCATGAGGGAAGAACTCGTTGCAGAGAATCGTGATATCAATTCTAAGCTAAAAAATCGTGATTCATATTTTTCCCTGAATCGTGCAGGCCAAGTTTAGCCTAACAATCAAAGAATGAACTGTACAATGACCAAAGCACTTTTTATACTGTGCTGTTGCTGCTATGTTGTAGGCAAGCCTATATGGAGCGTAATGGATGGTTATATTTTTGTGGAGAAAATCAATCGTGGCACACCCAGTTACTCTGATGCACACCCCGAGGTCTTTTTTTTGTTTTGTTTTGTTTTGTTTTTTCTGGCTACGCTACAGTGCAGCAGGGACAAAGTACGAAGCAGTGACATTCAAATGTTGTCATCTCAGAAAGTGACCAGCCAGTGTGTCAGTGACATTATTGATCTATCCACCAAAGACCCATTTGACAGAAGCAGAAAGGAGCCAGAGTTAAAGAATGATAACCGAGAGCGTCAGAGATTGGTTTTCATTTGTGCTATTGATGAACTAATCATGCTGCTTGGCCTAATCAGAGCGTCGTTTCAAAGCCTGTTTGTTCTTGCCAGTTGGAAATCAATAGCTCACGCTCTGATCTTCTGTCTCTCTTATCTAGAAATGATTTACTAATCATGAGTGAGCTTCACCCAGTGAGTTATCATCTGTTTAAAATTCTCCTTCTTCTGCATATGTATTTTTCGTCTTCTCAATCCGTCTATCATTCTGTCTATCATCTGCTGCTGATTCAGTATCAGCCACACTGCCGCTTGAAATATCTCAACAGCTATTGGTTGGATTGCCATGGGATTTCGGACCGACATTCATGGTCCCCGGAGGATGAATCCTAATGACTTTGGTGATCCGCTGACTTTTCTTCTATTTTGTTCTTCTTTTTGGTGAGAGTGAGTGAGAGGGACAACGCAGCTTTTCCTCACAGTGCGACTTTGTCTGAATTTAACAAATAGTCAAATGTTTAGCTGTAGAAAGTGAATATTTTAGACTTGTAGAGGCTACATTGTGGAGTTTCCTTTTTTAGTTGGAGTTTGGAGGGATTTATTTCAAATACAGGGATGCGTCGCCACGTAACATTATTGCTCCTTTCATCCACCTTCTCTGCTGTTATTATCCCTGTCTGAAGTCTTTGTCCTGCATAGCTGTGAAAAGACCATTAGACACCCGGCTACATGGATAAATCTGCGCTCTCGAGGAAATATAATAGCTAATGTCCATTGCCTAATCCCTTATCCTGATTACAGAAAACAGGTTCTTCGTTTACGTGATGTTTAGGAAATTGGATTAGTGGAGAAAGATGACTGTAACCTGGTTACTTTATTGCATGTAAGCGCAATGCCTTATGAATCTGCTCGTAGTGTGAAAGAAGTCTATAATACATCGGCTCATATGTTCTAGTTCATCATTGCAAATGGTGTAACTGTAAAATTGGAGATGATATACCAAGACAAACTGATCCCGAGGGTGGATTGTGACCTTGGCAAAGCAGGTCCCTAAGTTCAGTGTGTGTCACTTAGTTTTTGGTTTAGATTTGATTAATTTCAAATGTTAAATTACATTACATGATGAACTGGGTCCTGCATCAATTATGTCATCTTGTGGCCATGTGACTGTGTGCCAAAATCTACTTCTACCACCTTTTTATTATTTTAGTTTATATTTTGCTCACATGGTGAATGTTCCTAAATAAAGGAACTTTGTCAACTCCTCTGGTTGAGTGAGAATATTTTCCCTAATTGGCATCAGCCAATCAATAGCCTGACTCAGCCTGAGCCAATAGTCCTGTACTCTGCTGTTGAAGAACATATCATTAATCACACACCCAGTGCTAGTTTGTTTTAATGAGACTTTCTTTATTAAATCAAGTAGTTCAATAAACACTAAAGGGTCGTGTTTGCTCTGGGAGAGGGGACGCAAAAAAAGAGCGAGGGGTGCCGCCTTAAAAACAGAGCCCCATTCATCATTACGGGAGTGCTGCCTTAAAATTGCGAAAGCATCCATCAGCCTATCAGCAGCTGTCTAATGAGCATCAGGCCACTTCATCAGCTTCAACACAATCTGCCATCTCATTCCTCTCAGAGCAGGGGGCCTGTCTGTTAACGTCAGCTCTGATATACACCACACAGCTAAACACACACACACACAGATGAACGTTGGTGGACACACTCATACCTGCACGCATAAATACAGGTAGAGTTGATCATCAACACACGCCTCACACAGCCTCATCAGTGGTGGAATTATTTCTTTATTCAAAGCGTGGCTCAGATTTATCTTGACATTTAAGAGTACCATAAATATATTCCAATGCACACCTGGAGGATGTTTCAGAAAATCAAATATAACATAAAGGTGATTGACTAAATGTTTAGTTAGCTTGTTTAATACATTTTATGCTGGTGAGGTGCAAAGGTTCACCATTTGTACTTTGAAGTGTACCATAATATAGTCACTAAAGATGTTCAGTAAATCACACATTTTTTAAATAAATGCGTGAGTCTAATCCCTCATTAGTTCCTGCAATAATAAAATAATAGAGGATATTATTTTTTCAGATATGGCTTTTCATTGTTTAACAAATGTACTCCCAAGAATGTAGAATAGAGTTGACTGAAAATTGGTAGCTCTGAAATATCAGCACCACCAAGGACAGTCCTTAAAAATCACCGCAACTCCTCTGACACAAAAAAGTTATCGGCAGAAGTTGCTCAGTCGGGAAACCTTAAAGAGTAACTAAAGCCCAAGGTTTTGGCTGAAGTGCCTCTATCCTCTAAAATGGTAACGCAGTAACAGAATCTTGATCCCTGTTTGATCAACTCTGCCTAGTTTGACAGTTTGATCTGACTTTCGTGAGCCTGGTGCGTTGCCCTCATGTCTGGACGTGTACACGTTTACACATGGATGCATAAAGAGAACTGGACACAGCGTCAGAGGCGAGGCGCCGTCCATTCCTATGAAAGCTGCTCAGGTGCCAAAAAAAGTGTGGCCCCACAGGCTCAAGCGCACTAGCGTTTCCTTCAGCGCCGCCTCCCTTGGTGGGCTCGGGGCTGCGCGAGTCGGCTAACTCCCGGTTTATCCCGCCGCTAACTTGGATGGGGATAAAATGATTTAATGGTGCAGCTCCTATAGACTTTCCAAATGTTATTGGACCGAAGGGATCTAATTCGGATAGTGAGACGAGTCATTTCACGGGGGTTGTGATGCTCAAAAAATGTATCCACCGTTTTGCAGCTACTTCTTCCACAATGTAAGTCTATGGGGAAAATGTCTTGTGGGGCCTGCGGGCATCACGTGACGGACCTGGAAGTTGTAATTCCACGGCTTGGACGGACCTGCAGACTGGACGCTACAACAAATCAGAGCGGCGAAACGTGTTACGTGTGACGTCACCTGCTTCCAGATTGACAAATAGCAAAGTTAAGTTGCAGTAGCCGGGTTTCAACCTGTAGGGGGCAGTCGCTATGCATATTTATAACAGTATGTAGAATTGAAATACCTTGCGCTGAAATGTCAAGATTTGGACCTGAATATGGGCGGCGGGGTCTTGGTTGCAGAGTGGCCGTCCACCAATCGGAAGGTCGGCGGTTCGATCCCGGCTTCCCCCAGCCAAGTATCCTTGAGTAAGATACTGAACCCCAAAATTGCTCCCGAAGCTGGGCCTTCGGTCTGTGAGTAAGGAAGTCGCTTTGGATAAAAGCGCCTGCTAAATGTAAATGAATCCATCAACAACACACAGCATGCTGAGAATAAATCAAACTTTAAGCCGTCTGAGGACAAGATCAAATTACATGATGTTGGCCCGATAATGGCCCAAGCAGTCGGGGGGGTGACAGTTGCTCAGTTTATTGTGTGTAGTGTGTCATATTTAAAGACAACTGATGCAGCATCTGGGACGACTAACAACAACAAAATGGATTGGGTGTTTTTGCCTTCAGGCAGTTGACTTGAGTCCGCCACAACCCACTCGGCTCATTACAACATGCTGTAAATCCAAAGCACCCTCCTGGTCTTTGCAGTGTACATCAGCCGTCAGTGCTCTGCGTGCCCCTGCTGCTGCCTCTACTGTTGCTGTTCATGTAGCATTTCAAAAGCCCCACCTCCACCCCGGCATCCACCTGGAGTGTATGTTCCGCCAAGGGGGGGACCTGGTTGTGTTTCTGTGGAGGTGTACATCAGCTACAGCATTTAGCAACAGTGCACGTGTATAGGCTCTGTTGCCAACATGTAGCATGTTAGCCGTTAACGCTAACGCATGTATGAATCCAGCTTTACTCCTGGAATGGTTCTGGTTCTGGCCCATTTCCAAGCCTGATACTTGGATACTTCTCTGCGTGTGTGCAGCCTCATTAGTTGTCTTGTCACAGGGGAGAAACCAACAGAGAGATTAGTCCTCCTCCCGCCCTCCCTTCATCTCTCCATCCTTTTCGCTCTCTTTCTGTCGCACACCATTCTCCGCTACTGCCCCCTACTCTCTCTCTTTCTCACTTCACCAATTATCCATTAGCCTCCTCTGAGGATCTTACAGATGAGGAATGACCCTTGTTGCCAAGTTGCCTGCTAAACGTCACCTGGCATCTATACTGCTCGGCTGTCCATTGCGCGCGCACACACACTCACACACACACTCACACTCTCACCCCCAGAGGACCCGTTTAGACCACCGGGCTGCTGTGGGAACTTTATCTGTAATGCTGATTATATCTCTCAATTGAAAGGACTATGTTTTCTGAAAACTAGCTGCAGATTATTGTACATTACTGGCAGATGCTGCCCATGTTTGTTTTGTTTTTTTTAAATCGATTTCTTGCCTTGCAGACAGCCATTTCTTAAAGCTGCATTCATCAATATTTTTATAATAACAATGGATCAAATGACTATGTGTAGATCGGCCTGGAAAATGCACACAACTCAACAAGAACATACACAGGAAGAAAATCCATACAGAACAACACAAACCTCCAACAACAGATGCAAGAAAAATCTCTGTACTATCCCTGTAATGATCATATAGTCATGACATTTGTACTCTATAGTAGCTCATAACCTGAGGGTCAGCATACACCAGGAGTTTGTAAGATTATATTGGAGACAGGAGAAAAGCACACATTTCCACTAAATGATAGCAATTATGACAATTTTCTATATTTCTTGTGGAAGTTACATCGCTGGTTTTGGATTCAAAGCATCAGATCATTTCAAAGATGAAAGCCTGTGCTGAGGGTTCAACGTACACTTCAGGGCGGTTTTTCTGGTTTTGTTTTTTAAATTGGTGCATAAAAACTTGACACATATGATTACCTAATAAAACATGACACTTATCTAATCTCTGTATTAATGCACTAGCCCTACTTCAAGTCATTTTTAGTTTCCTTTCTACATACCTAGTGTTTTATGATAGATAATGTTAAATTTGCACGTTTACAACAAAGACCTCTGTGCTTTACTGTCTTGTACCTAAACTGATGTTCGGTGCTAGTCTTTTTAAGACAATATTAGCTGTAATGTCAATGTTTTGGCTTGAAAACAAACCTGAAATTCTAAAAGTGCGTGGTACAAAAACTTCAGGGGGACATGTTCATCCCACGTCCAGTGAAAATGACGCCCCTGCTAGTAAGCAAAAAGGGCAAAGATCTCGATTTCTGGCTTTAAACTGGGTTGAATTTCGTTAAAGTAAAAGTATGCCCAGTATGAGCCTAATATCTAGGTCCCTTGTCTTTTGGCCAGTAAATCACCAAAGTAATGCTTGCTGGGATGTCTCCAGGGTAGATTATTTTTGAAAAGTTCAAAAGCCCAGGATATCCCCCTCGTCTCTGCCTTAGTGAATCAAAATAACAACCGACAGCGACGCCACACACGCATTTTGACAAAGATAAATGAATAAAGTTGACTCTTGTGCCGAAAGGCAAAAAAAACATTGTCAGACAAGCTGACAGTGGCCCCTGCAGCCCCAAGTGGAGTCTGTCTGGACTGCAGTCACTTGTGTTTAATTTTTCCACCATCCCCTGGGAACGCATCCTGATGTAATAAAGTCTAAGTGCAAAAGGATGATGATGGGTTTCATGGCTGTGGGTTTTTCAAGAGCTGCATTTCAGAACTCAGGGAGACCCGGAAGAGCCGCTGAAAGATGTTTGATAAGTGCAGCTCTCAGAAAATATCTGTTTGACATCAGACTGCCGACTTAGTTGAATCCAGTGCTTTGATTTGAGAATCCTTGCAGCGACTTTAGCAGCGTAGCAAGACTAAAATGTTGTGGACTTGCTTAGACTGGTCTCTGGACTGTCTATACCGGTGGATTACTTGAGGACTCAAAATCCAACAATGTTACACTCAACTTGACGACATGCACATGACGTGAGCATGTCACTGTCCTTGTGATTCTGACCTGTGTGAGCATTTTTCGGATCTGGAGACCCGGGCAGGTACAGTGACGCAGCTTGATTTTGAGTGAGGTTAGAGACCGAGAGGACATAATAAATAAAACCGCTCACAGGAATAGCAGAACTTGGTATTACTTCCTGATGTGAGTGTAAACATAGGTTGTTTTAATCAAATACTTGACCAACAATCTGTTTGAGTCTCACACCCAGTAGACGTAAAAGGTGAGTGAAAGGTTAATAGCCTTCTCCTTGGTGAAGGATGGCAGCTATTCTAATAAACTCCAATGGCGAATGAGTCCAACTTAGAACCATGGAAACTTCTCAGACCTCTTGTGCAATATAGACATTTCCATTTAGTCATTTAGCAGACGCTTTTATCCAAAGCGACTTACATATGAGGAAGACAATGGAAGCAATTATGGCAACACAAAGTAACAAAAATGCACAAGTGCACCAGAAACTAGTCTGTTAAAGCCCAGCACAGTTAGGTGTTGACGGAAGAGAAGCGTCTTCAGGAGCTTTTTAAAGGCGGCTACAGAATCTGCTGATCTTGTAGGAGCAGGCAGATCATTCCACCAATGTGGAACGGATCCTCAGCCCTGCGACGAGTTGGCCACTGTCCAGGGTGTACCCCGCCTAAGGCCCAAAGCCACTGGGATAGGCTCCAGTTACCCGCGACCCCCAACGGGAACAAGCGGTAGAAAATGACTGACTGACTGGAACGGATCCAGAGAAGGTGCTCCAGAGGGATTTTTTTCCTTTTCAGCATGGTACCACCAGACGTTGTTCGTTTGCAGAGCTCAGGGACCTGGCAGGAACATAGTTCTGTAGTAGCGAGTGAAGATATGATGGGGCAGAACCAGTGGTGGTCTTGTAGGCCAAGAGCATCGCTTTGAACCTGATGCGGGCGACAACAGGGAGTCAGTCTAACCTGGGGATCCGTGCGCTCTCTTCGGCTCATTGAAGACCACTCTCGCCGCCGCGTTCTGGATCATCTGCAGAGGTTTGGTTGTGCGAGCAGGGAGTCCAGCCAGCAGCGCGTTGCAATAGTCCAGTTTGGACAAGACCAGAGCCTGGACTAGGACTTGTGTAGACTGCTCCGATAGGAAAGGTCTGATTTTCCTGATGTAGAGGATGAATCTGCAGGATCGGGTAGTGCTGGCGACACGGCTTGTGAAGTTTAGCTGATCATCAATTACTAACCCCAGATTTCTGGCCGTGCTGGATGGAGTAACGGTTGCTGAGCCTGGTTGAATGGAGAGGTTGTGGTGAATCTTTGGGATGGCCAATATAGCTAATACTTTTCTATTCTCTATTTGTATGCTTGTTATGTTTCAAATGCATATTTTCAAACAAAATCTGACCTTGACCTGGGACTCGTGCTATGACAGAAGAGTTGCATATGGATTGTTAAGCAATGACCTTGTCTGGTTGACCTCTGCTGGTTTCGGTGCTGTTAAAGTGAGACACAACATGGAGAGAAAGCACTGTGAGCAGATTCGGTGACTGTAACTGCACTTTATTTTAAATGTTGCTTTGACAACCTGACAGTCCTAATTCACTGTGACTACAGCAATAATAATAAGTCATTTTCAGAAAATCCAACACTTTAATTATCTCAAATATTTAAAAAAATCATGTCATGAAGCTGCTTCTTTCCTTATGTTCCTGTTGTGACTAATGTTGTTCTGCCTTTAAACGACCAGCTAATGTGACGAGAGGGGGATAGCAGGGTGTTGAGGGGATGAGAGACTTGTGATGTTACCGCTACTAATGAGCTATGACACACTGCAGTTACATGAGTGTGTGTGTGTGTGTGTGTGTGTGCGTTGCAACAGTTGACCTATTCCATTTAAAGCCAAAGCGAAGGGACTCCAGATTTTCAGAGAGGACTGCAAACAACAACACACACACACACACAGTGTTGCAGGTTGGCAGCAGTACACAGATGGTTGAGGATCAGCGTTTGATCCACGCTGACCTTTTTCTTGGCTCCAAGTCGCCTCTCCTCTCCTGCTAATCCCTCCATACCCCACTTCTCTTCTCTTCTCTCGGTCTAATTTCCTCCAGCATCCTGCTCCTCTTTCTGTCATGTTAAATGACTTGATTTTACGGGTGCCCGATATTCACAAAATTTGATATTACTATATTGATAATGAATATTTCGATATATTTTATTTTCTATATTTTTAAACCTACGTAAAATTACAGAAGTTACGGAAAATGCATTAAAATAGATTCATAACAAATATAAACAAGTTTTCTTACAACACAAGGTTTACTTTAACGGACAGTCATATTGGACTGGTACAACATGAATAAATAAATAATAATTATGTCTATAGAACAGGACATGTTGTACAGTATAAAATAAATATATGATTGTCAGAATCAGGATACATACAGGGTAACACTTTAGAATAATGGTCATTAGTTAATGTAACTAACATTAACTAACTATGAGCAAATCATTTGTTACTGTATTTGTTCATCTTTGTTAAAGTTAGTTAATAAAAATCCCGCTGTTCATGGTTTATTCATGTTAGCTCACAGTGCATTAACTAATGTTAACGAGATTTTAGTAATTTAGTAGTAAATGTTGAAATTAACATTAATAAAGATAAATAAATGTGAGTTCCCCAGCCTTCTTTATACTGCTCCCGTTGTCAGTCGTTAGAGCCACCTGATGCTCTGAACGCAACCCCCATGAATCCAGGGCATCCCTTGGGCCAACGGAGATGTTTTGTCCCGTGTGGTCCTCTGGGAAGTAGGAAGTTTGAAGGTTTGCTGACGAGTTTATACTCGGGCATAATATAGTGTACAGTGAGACTTATGTACAGTTCTGTATTGCGGCTAGACCACAGGTCTGTCGTGGATAAAAAGATAAAACTTTTCTGACTCCAAACTCGGCCTGCAGCACCTTTCTGCACTATTCATAAAGTTGTGGGACTGTGTGGTTGAGCGAGGAAGAAGTGAGAGAGTGAGGGTTAGCTTTGGAGCCAGTAGGAGGGAACAGGTTTCGGGGAAAAAAAAAAAAAAAAAGATCATAAACAAAATACTGCATAATTATCGCGAGACTTTTGATATATTATCGGGGAACGTGATATCGCGATAACGATATTGAGTCGATATATTGTGCACCCCTACTTGATTTATTGTTCATGTAAAGAAAGCAAAGTCACATATCAGGGTTTGAGCTGTGTGGTGATTTCGGGTGTGTCCTGTTTTATTTTGGTATGGTAGTTTTGCTTCCCTTCCTTGAGTGCTCGGAGTGTTTTCAGCTGTGTCTCGTTGTCTCCCCCCTTCCTGAGGGTACATAGCCCTGTGTTTCCCTTGTCTCTTTGTCAGATCGTCTTCGCTCACGCGTCAAGCTTTGCGGACCAGTCCTTGTGTGCCATCGTGTTTCTTGGACTTTGCATGTTATTTGGACGTTGGATTCCTGTCTCGCTCCCTGTCGGATTTGTTTGCCTATGTTGGACTGCTCTCGTGGTTTGGACCCCTGCCTGCATCTCCAAGCTGCAAGCCTTTATCGCTGTTTGTAGCTCTTTAAAACCGTGAACTGTGCTCCGGTGTCTGCATTCTGGGTCCTACCTCCGTGTTCCTGGTTCCCCTGCTCGACTAGCGTGACCACTGGTGCTCATCTGTGATTTGTGCTCAGGGTTGACATTGGATGTACGCTGCACTGGCCCGAATACAGGACGGCTCTTACCCCTGTTCCACCAAAATGAACCGGGTGCTGGTTCAGAGCCTGTGCTGGTGCCAGTTCGGAGTTGGTTCGAATGACGAGCCTTTTAAGAACCCGTTTGTGCTTCCACTGGCTGCAGAGCAGCACAGAGCCAGGTCTTACGTGACTGTATACGTCACATCTTTCCTGGTAACGCTAGCAAGGCAGCGCCAAACACAAACACTGTCAACAGTCGCAGACGTCGCGTTGCTGTTTATGTTCGTCGTAGTTTGTAGTTTGCGGAGATTACGAGCGAGAGTAACGGTACGTACATAACATCTATTTTTAAACATGCTAAATAACATGCTAGCTTTAGCCTCAGCATGTTGCTACCCTCCTAACATCAACTCTGCTGATTCACATTGCAGTTAAATAAAAATGTATTAAGCATTGGTGTAAATGTACTGTACTTGTATAGCGCCTTTCTAGTCGTCCGACTACTCAAAGCGCTTTCACACTGCAGATCACATTTACCCAGACATACACTGATGGCAGGAGCTAACTGCCCATCAGTACAAATTAAACTAACGATTCACACACACTCACACACCGAAGGCGCAGCTTCAGAAGCAATTTGGGGTTCAGTATCTTGCTCAAGGATACTTCGACGCATGACTGGGGGAAGCCGGGATCAAACCGCCAACCTTCCGATTGGTGGACGACCCGCTCTGCCACCAAGCCACAGCCGCCCCTGAAGCAGAAGTGAAAACTGTTCGTCTTGTCGGTCACGGTAACCCCGCCGCAGTAACCGGTTCTTACTTCTAGACCAGCAATGAGTTGGTGGTACTTAAGAACCACTTTTCCTGGCTCCGAGCTGCTGCTTTGTGTGTGGAAACACAAAGAACCGATTTGAAACTAGGCTCTGGGTCTGAACCAGCACCAGCTCTGCCGCCGTGGAAAAGGGGTATCTGACGCCCTCTTTCCCAACACCTGTTAGTGGAAAAACTAAATTTGAAGATTCAAAAACTTGTCCTGGTGGGAATGTTTCCTTGAGGTACTATTCATCCAAGAATGAGATTCTTGAAGCCTTTTACTAAAAGTGAAACATGTCCACTAAAGCATAATATGAAGTGTTCTGCTTAAGTTGGTAACGTGAGACTAAGCAACACTAAGAACCTTGTTAGTTGTAAGAACCTTCTGAGAACATTGCAGTGTTAATTCTGTCAGACACTCTTATAGGCTGAAATGAACACGTTTGGTGCTGATGAAATGTAAAAGACTCACTATAAACAGACATGAAGAAACTCGCTAGTCTATCAACAAAATGAAGGCTACAAAAAACCCATAATGCAGCACTCCCTTAATGTAACAGGCTAACTTTGAAATGCAGGCTACTCTTAAACTGGTCCATACAGTAATGTATACTTCTCGAATATATGTACGTAATATCCAAAACAAACTATTGTCTTACAATTGGGACAATTTGGTAGTATTTATTCTAGGAGTTACACCTGCTCTAGGTGGTATTTTTGATAATATAAAAATAATCCTCCGATTGGCATAAATTAAATCACAAGAAGGGTTTGCATCACAGAGGAGCATCTCATCACCACAGGCAGAGACACTGTGGATTTCCCTGTTTGTCATCTGCACGTTTCTGCCTCTGCGCTTCTCTCAGGGGGGGCTCGGACTAAACCCAGGGATCAGCCCTATCTGTCACCCTGCCCCCGGCTCCATCTAATCACTGGAACTCTACTGAGTCAGTGTAGCCCCAGGCCGGACTACGTTGCTCCACTGTCAGTGACGAAGAGGACCGACCGACTGACTGTGTGAAGGATGTTTTTTTTACACCTGCTCCAAGTATAATTTTAGACGTCAGTGTAAGTGTATGAGAAATGTTTGAGGCTGTCTGTTTGTGTGTGTGTGTGTACTACAGTGTGCTGAATGTATGTCGAAATTTTTCAAATGAATTAATGCGGTTGCTTATGAGTAAAATTCATGTGGGAGTGTGTGTGTGTGCATAATGTTAATCTGAGCGTAGGTGAATAGATGAGGCATCTATTGATTTAGATATTGAATCATCACAGGCTTCGTGTAGTGTGCTAATAAATGCGTGTTTTCTCACTGTTGCTGCACTGCAAACACTTTTCATCAGCCACTCAGGAGCAACAGGAACCCCCCCAAAAAAAAAAGAAAAAGATGATCATTGGACTAAAACTCCTGACATGTCTCTTCGTCCAATTCAGTTTCATTCTATTCACTTCAAGTATGGTTATGTGGTAAAGACAGAAGCCATTCAAATATTATTAATGCATCCTAACCCATGAAATACATCACAAGGGATCCTTTAAGGCTAAGGTGTTTCTGCCCAATTTGAACGTGTAACTGGCTTTACTGTATGTAGGAAATATCTAGGCAGGAAATGTTGAACTAAGTACTTGTATTTCTATAAGTATTTAGAAATATTGAGTGAATGAAAACAGTAGTTCCATTAAAAAGAGGAACTCAAAGCAGAAGGTTGGTATGATGGAGTTGGTTCCAGAAGTGTTTTTCCACACTGTCAATTTCCGTTTCAGAGTTCCTCAACATAGACACACTCCAGTCTCCAGAATAAATTCATAATACTATCGGTTTATGTCATGGCCATCAGTGTTCATTATTTCAACTTTGATTTTCTTGAGAAGTCATGTATTTCCCATCTGTTTGGCATGGCAGATGTCACAATACCCGTGAGCCCCAGCCAGCCGCCGGGCGCAGGTATGAATCAGAGCTGTAGCAAGTTCAGAGTGCTTTGGTGGTGTTGTTGCAGTTGGCAACAAAACACCACGCTGTAAAATTGTATCTCAAAATTGACCCAGAATCTGAAAATGAATTTATTTAAGGTGCAGATTGTCAATCAATGTTAATCAGTTTTCCAAAAAGCATTTTCTGCTTCTCGTTGGACGCGAATGTAGCACAATTTCAAGTTTGCCGATTGTACGTATTTTTTATCCCTTTATTTAAGAAGGACAGTAGAGAGATGACAGGAAATAAGGGAGAGAGAGATTTGGACCCCTTAACCCCAATGCACCTTGAGAGCCTTAGGTAACCACAGGCTTTTACCTTTTGTTTGAAAATTATATTGGACTAAATTGATCAAGACTGCCGTTAAACAAGGAAGTAAAATAATATAATGCATAAAACAGGAGGAAAGAGAGAGATCCCTGAAAGCCCTGAGAGATATCCTGGAGCGCATGGCTGCCTCCAACACTCAGGACTCCAGCAAAGCCAAAGGTCTAGTGACAGCTGTCAGACAGTTCAACTTCTCTTGGCCCCATGTCACATGATGAAGGACGTACTAACGCCCTTCTCTCAAAACATTTTCAAAGAAAAGATCTGGGCTTCTGCACAGTCCAGCCAATGGTTGAAGGCCCTGAGAGAAATAAACAGTCCACTCTGGCCCTGCACGAGAGGAGTTCTTAAGCTTTCTTCATGGTGGTAACAAGTTTAAGGGAGACAAACTTTATGACTTCCACACTTAATGGCATGAGGAGCAGCTATAGGATCCTTAACAGACTACACTGACAGAAGATTCCCTGCTGACACATTCTGTTATGGGTCAGTGTTTTGGAACCAAAAAAGCAGTTGTGGCAAAACAGCCCTCTTGAGAATGTCTGTCTATGGTGCAGAGAAACCTGAAAACCCACAGTGGGGAAGGAAATATTCAGATCCTTAATTTAAGTAAAACTACTAATACCACACTGTAAAAATACTTAAGTAAAAGTATGTAAATAGTATCAGGAAAATGTACTTTAGGTATTAGTAGTCCTATTCAATGCTTATTCATGCCCCCTGTGACTGTTATACTGTATATTACAGCATTAGATTAATATTACTCATGCATTAATAAAAAAGCAGAATTTTGAGGTGGACTGCAACTTATGATTTTTTTTATTATTAATTACTTTCTCGATTTTACAGTTTGTTTGATTTGTTTTTAAAAAAATAAATTGAAATAATGAAATCATGAAACCGTGAAATGTTTTTGCATGAAAAATTCAAACGACTATCAAAATAGTTTTAATATTCTGTCTGTTGTGCAGTTTTAATTTATAACAAAACATCATATTTTATAAGCTCTTCGTATGTTTTGTGCAAAAAAAAAGTATATGTAAAGTAACTAGCAACTAATGCTGTCAGATAAATGTAGTGAGGTAAAAACTACAATATTTCCCTCTGACATGTAGATGGTGGCATGAAAAGAAAATACTCAAGTAAAGTACAAGTAACCTCAAATTTGTACTCAAGTACAGTACTTGAGTAAGTTGAGTACTTACGCTAAATTCCACCACTTCCGACACACATCCGGTTTGATGTAAGAGCAAGTCTTAGTTGGAACTAAAACTACCAGTGTCTTGGTTGAATCATGGACCTCATGGCGAGAATAAATGGTTTTTCTTAGTGCGGATTGTCTTATCCACCAATCTGCAACCCAGCGTTGGTGTCAGAGGAGGCGATGGATATTGGGAAATGCTCAGTCCCTTTTCATCAGGTCTTAAACCTCAGTGAAGTTCACCCTTAAGGGGATACTGTTGACAACATAGCATTTTGTGGTTGTCTTAACAGAGTGTGCTACTGTTAGCATGTTGGTGCTATAGGCTTGAGACGTGTTTCCGGTGGCTCTTGTTTGTGCTTATTGTCGGACATGACCTGAAAGAGAGAGACTTGAGACCTTCAATAAACCTCGAACATGCCGTTGGAAAAGTCAGCATGTATTTCAGTAGATCTATATACATGTGGTTCAGCAAAGATATACAAAAGATTAGTATCCCTCATGAATCCGTGTGGAACATGACTTACGTTTTTAAATGCTATGGCGACCAAGGTGAGAAAACACAGTTATGAATCAATTAAAGACTGAAGTCTCAAGGGCAGTAACAGCAGAAAAGAGAACAAATCGATGGCAAACAGAAGGGCTTTCCATCTCGCTGCCTCACTCTGTCTCGCTTCAGCTCTTCAATAGTTCCAGTCTGAGGCCTCTGCTTTCTGGATGTGGGAGAAAGAGTTCTTCACATGTATTGATTGGTCTCTTTTCAACAACAAGAAGTGATATGACTTTGTGTCGAGAACTTTTTACCATCTGAGTTTCTTATATATGAGGGTGTCGAGATTAGGGTTTCATCCATTAACCATCCATGTTCAATGTGGAACCTCTGCGCACAAACACAAGTCTGCTGAGCCACCATTACACTATACAGCAAATGCCTTTGGGTGAATTATCGTTAATAACCTAGAAATTTGTCAAATTCCGCGAATACCTCCTCACGGTCCGCTAGCTGTTGGTTCAGTGTGCGTGCTGAATAAACTCCGGTGTTTGTACTCGGCCCTGGCTCTGTAAATGGGGAAACAAACAAAGTGGCTCCACACAACACTATTCCAGCCGTGATCTGTGTGTCACGTGACGTTCAATGTCTCGCCCACGGACGTCCAGCTTCCTTCCTTGTTTGCCAAGATGTGCTGTTGCTGTGATGTCAGCTACAGCAGCAGGAGAGCTGTGAGCATCTCTGTCTGGAGCTGCTGTGCTGCTCTGGGAAACATCTCGTCCTCTCTGGCTGTTAGCTTCGCAGCAGCACCTGTAGGGGCACTCTGCTAACCCACAACCAGGCTAACGTTAATTACATTACTTGCTGTGTCATTGTTTGCTCAATATCATGGTATTTGTCATGGTACTGGATTACTCCAGAATCGTATATCCCTCCCTTAAGTAACGAAGACATTACTGCACAACCCAACCAGACGTACAACTACACTGAACCCAGGTTTAGCCAATCAATGCATCTTAAACGCATTGCCTTCAACATTCAGTGGTTAGGGAGCCCCGGGGATGCCACACAGACAAAGAAAGATAAAGAGTCCATGGCAGTGAGACAGATACAAGCAAAGAGGTTAGATTGAATGAACTTTTAATCAGTGTTGAGGGAAAGCTGTAAATAGTGAACATCTATAATACAGGGTAGCCTGTGGCGAAGGTAGATAGATACAGAGAGACAGAAAGTGCAAGTGAGACAGAGAGGAAGAATAACCTCTGCCTCTTCTGTCTCATCCACTTTATCCTCCTACATTAATCAGGCCTGGTCGGGGGGCGGTTTAGGGTTCACTCTGGGCTGGGGGGGTTAAAAAAGTGAGCTCGTGAGTGGAAGGTCAACAGTTCAAAGCCCTGCTATGGCAGGGGAAATCAGCCAAAGCTGCTCTGTCTCAGTAAATAGTTTTGAGGTGCCCCAGAGCAAGGTGTTTAACCCCTGTCTGAGGCAGTGGAGCTGCCTGGTGAGGAGATGGGAACTGGGGTTGGATGGGGCAGTGTTACCTTTACCTCTCTCCACCCAACTGCTACATTACACCGGTCAGGCATTTAATAGACACTCGTATCCAGGGTGACTTGCGCTGAGTGCCTCGTAGAAAACAGCTCTATTGATAAAAGGCTGATGTTAGAAAGCCAAAGGTCTCCTACGAGTTCAGTGTGTGTCAATTTTTCTTTGGTCATTTGATTAATTACAAATTTATTACCCCAGATCTTCAGAGACTCTGATCCATTTAACACCCTTTCTATTTCATTCATTTTATTAAAAACGGTTCATTTGTTAGAATTTAGACTTCATGTTTAGAGACTTACTGTGATAAAATTAAAGGTACGATGCTTAAGAATCTAGTATTTCATACACAAAAACATGAAAACAATTATGGTTAGCTTTTTTCAACAATAGCCATGTAGGGAATTAAAACAGTTAAAGGGGCACCAAACTGTATAGGCACAATCAATTACATTTTGGCTATCAGAATTATCAAAGGTAATAATAAATAATACATTTAATTAATAAAGTTCCTCAGGGCACTACTCTGGCTGAATTTTTTCTTCTTTCAATCAGTTGACTGAGTCATAAATATATTAAACTATCAATTTAAAACTCTGATTAATATTTAAATAATGACTTTAACCAAAATTACCATTAATAGCTAGTAGGTTGAAGGATTTGGAGTTCAACATAGAGGTTGGCAGAACTCACTCTTGAAGAAACCAGCATAATTATCACGTGTTTATTAAGAACATAATAAAAGCAGAAACACACATTTTGAAATCTAAAGAATAAAAGACACGAGTGTGTTTGTGGTTGCACGCCTGAAAGTATGTGTGTGTTTTCTTTTTGTTCTGCCTCCGTGTGTGTGTCTCGCGTGCACGAGCATCAGAACTCATAAAGAAAAGATCAGTGAAGCGAGGGGTTTAAAGTTCCTTTCCGCTTTGTGTGTGATTGTGTTTAATGCCAAATTAGAGGTGTGAGTCGGTCTACTAACATCAGTTTAGCCATTTAGTGGCTGCCAAATGACCCAACAGATGAAAACACATCACAACAAGAAAACTGAGAAAAAGCACACCAATACATGGACACTGACAAAAGTAAACTGTCCTGTTAAGTTATGTGAATCTATATAATTCCCAGGTAAATTAAGAGTCCATGGAGGGAAAAGAGGTTGCTTTGGCATGCTGCTGTTAGCTGGCGGTTCCATGGTGAAGTAGCCAGGTGGAGAAGTATTAAGTCATTTGCTGTCCAGTGTCCGTTTGCAGATCGGAGGAAACAAGCAATCCGTCTTTGGTTCGCCTCAGAGTTAAGTTAGCTCAGGGTTAACTTGCATCACGTTCCTGTCAGCATGCGAAGCTAGCTGGCAGACCTTTGTGTTGGAGCCGCTGGCGCTAATGAAACTTAGTTGCAGAGATCTAGCAGGCTCTCACGCTGCCGCTGCAAGATCAGAGAGTTCGTTTCTGCTGCGTCTGTGTCTGCAGACTACCCTAAACTGAGTTCAGGGGCTGAGTTTCAGAATAAAAGTTCAGTTTAAGTCAGCGATTAAATGTATTTATATTTAGTACTTACCTAAATACCTACTCACATTGTGTACTGTTCACTCCCCTTAGATATCTGCAATTTAAACGCCTTCCCCTGGCCAGGAAATGCAATGTATTTGTCAGAGTTTAGCGCTGACTGCCACTGAAATGCACAAAACTTGACTATAGTCAAGTTTGAGACACCCAGCACACTTCCAACTCGTCATGATGGCTATCTGCTCATGTTACTGTGACATACTGTAGTTTATAAAATGACCTGGGCCGTGTGCACAGTCAGAGATCAGATCGCAGTTGGCCCACAGCATGATAGAAAAAGGCCAATTTCTGACTTTCTTCTGAACAACTTCCATCCATCCGGCCCATGCGTTGTTCGGCTACACCGTAAATACAGAGTAGCTGCTCAAGGCGTGTTTGCAGCCCTCCGTGGTTCATACGTGTGATTTCGAACAGAACTCTGGGACCTGAAGTAGGAAAACGCACTCGCCATGGCCACCAGTAACCAAAAGTGCTCCAAATCATCCGTGACCGAAATCTTATATCTTTGCATGTATATGTGCCGCACAAGGAAACCAGCAGAAGACCGCCCCCCTAACAGGCTAAAAAAACCCCCAATAAATAAATACAAAACCTCATAAAGAATTCAGGTCACATCTTCATGTTATCTTCATAGAAGAAGCTTACAAAGATATTGGGAGTGGGTTGAGTCATAATTTCATCATCCATGTTTAAATTTCAAAGAGCTTTGGGAAATGAGAAGAGTACGGTCTTGTAAATTATTTTATTTTCAGCTGTCTTTATGACAGCATCATGCTTTATTGAATTGGTTAAGCTCTCTGTCCAACAGTAACTTCACAGCTCTGGCTGCCTTTTCATATTATTTTCAAAGAAAATGCTGGAATGCCATACTTGGCCCATGGGGAAAGACTATAATGAAACAACATCCGAACACAGATCCTGACGGAGAAGCTTAAGAACAGTGAACACTTCTAAAAATGACTTTGTGCATACCCTTTATTTTGTCTTTCCCTTTTAGAGGAAAGTAGGCCGCTGTGTCTCTGATAGAGTGTAGGGTCATGGCACGTTCCACAGGTAGACCTGTTTAAGCATCTCACAGTGCTGGTGTTGTCTTCTGCCTTGAATAACAGTTGAGATGGTATTGAGGATCCTGAGGAGCATGTGGGCCGGGGCACATCCCTCGCTCTCGTTTTTGTATAATGGGGTGCCCACAGAGTGACTGGCCCACCCGGGATCTCTCCTGGTGCTCCCAATGGCCAGTCCAACTATGTTTTGAACAATTAGCAGCATGGGGAAAAGAGATTACAGTAGGTTGTAATCTTTACTCAAGCACTGTGCTTGGGAATCTTTTTTCTCATGCATGCACATCTATTTATTTAGGCGCTAAATGCGAGTGAAATGCTCGCACTATAGAGCCCAGGACTGGACCAGGAACTGAGCCTTGTGGCATACCGTAAATTAAAGCTGGATTTGTGCCACACAAGTTCACGCATGGCTGATTAAGCCTGGTAAACGCTGCCAGGTAAATCTCTCTCTGTGTATTTTGCAGTTTACCGGAGTTTTTAAATCTGGTGATTGTGGCGACATTCCTGCGCTGGCGCTGACGCAAATGATGCATTTTACGTCAACCAGCAATGACTGGTTTGCCAGAGCTGAAGGGGGGAGCAACCCAGGGCCATTCAGAGACCCGCCATGTTGTTAAAAAAAAAAAAAAAGCACATTGGAGAGAATGTTTGTTTATTATTGAGAAGTGCTTGTTTCTTACAATTATAGTTTTGGTTAATATGCTTTGGCAACTTTGGATTGTATGCAGTCAGTCAAGCAAAGACGGCGCAACTCCCTCTCTACATGGCTCTGGAGCGACCGTAGCGACGCAGTAGGAGTTCGGCAGAGCCTATGGCGGGAAAAACCTGAGGAGCGTCCAAGAAAAGTTCCTGATGCTCCAGATAAAAACGAAACTCAGCGTTCAGAGGAAGGATTACAGTCAAAACAAGGAAGCGAGTGATAGCGGACAAACACGGATAACCACTGTCATCTAAAATCTATAGTAGATTATTTGCTTTCTTTGGTAAATGGACTGTACCTTGTACAACACCTTTCTAGACTTCCAACCACTCAAGGCACTTTGCTCTACATGTCACATTCACACGCTGATGGCAGGTGCCAACTGCCCCAAAGAAACTAACTCACCCACCAAAGGCAAAGCCCTTGAGAGCAATTTGGGGTTCGGTATCTTGCCCAAGTTCACACGTGGGCTGGGGGGAGCCGACTGACTGCATGCTGGTTGCATGTGCGCCCCCTGTTGGTCGGCTGTCACTGATTCACACATTGAACAAAATCACTCCCACAAGTCTTAATTTTTCATTTGAAACCTTTCCAGGCTTGTCTGAACCACACTCATTTGTTTTTGAAAAAAATTTAAAATCCTCCGGGGAGACAACTTTTTCACTCGGGTGAGAGAACCCAAGGCTCAAAAATGTGGATGCAAACTGTAAGACACTGTTGTTCTGTAGATTAGTTGGTTGGTCGATTTGGTTATCGCAAAATGTAATGATTTACGTTATGGGGACCTTCATTTTGTTCCAAAGAGGATGTTGAGCGTGCAAACAGATTTATGTCCCCACAACATGAGTAATACACACTCCACACACACACACACACACACACACTCCACCACCTTATCCATTACCCACCTCACTTACCTATTCACCTGTTGTATCCACACATCCATCACAGACACAGTGTAAACACGCACACGCTCCTGGCCCGTCTAGTCCAGCCACACCTACACCAACCCCTCCACTTTCCTCACCTAATGTTCTCCCCCGCTGATAGCATCTCTGTCTCCGGCACAGGAAAATGCCTCCCTCCGCTGCTGCCTTATCACAGGAACAATGCGGCGGAGTGCACTGACATGGGCGCCTTATCAGCAGCACAATACACAAAAGCCGACACAATGCCACACATCGGCGCACCAACTCGTAATACGGCTCATTCAGCTCCGGTGAATCAAACTGCTCGCACAATGCTGCCTCGCGGGGATATATTGACGATTGTGTCCGACGTGGGGGTAGACTCGTGTGTCTGCTGCCTGTGGATGTGTCTGCCGCAGAACGAGACACTCAACCCTCAGCGGTAAACCGTAAAAAAACCTAACCTTTGCGCACGAGACGCAGGATTCAGCATTCAGGCCCACGTTTACGCTTATTCACATTGACGTGTTGAATGGTGGCATGGGTTTTCCTCCACTCTCTGTCAATGTGCCGCCCAGTGAAGCACTTTGAGTCGCTGTAATCAAAGAGCCAAGTCATCTTTCTAAAGCCTCCAGAGTGAAGCAACGTTGTAACAGCTGTAAAGACAGAAATCCATCGTACATCACTCAGGTTTTTGTATTGTGGCCTGTCACGATATGCTTTTGTACGTGGATTTGGATTGTTTGTGGATTTGGAGTCAGATCAGCGATTCTGGAACGCACCGCCTGTTCAGCAGCGTCTCCTCGTAATTTCTGCCGCGCATTAAATCCCCTCTGTCCGTCAGCATGCAGTTTACAAATCGTCCAAATTGCTGCCGCTCGACTCTTAACACGATCCAACAGATGGTCACATATTACACTGATTTTTAACCTCTCTGCACAGGCTACCTGTTTATTTCAGTCATGCTCACTTAAAGAGACCTATATGGCCGAGCTCCTCGTTTACCCAGGGCTCTCTAAGTGTACCTCGGACACGTTTTAAGACTCGGGGAGATTGTGCTTCCCAGTCGGCAGCCCCTCAGCTTTAGAATAATCTCCCAGAATGCTATATAAAATAACGTGTCTTGCTTGCTTGCTATATTCTTTTTCTCTTTGTAATATTTGGTATTAGCAGTGCTGATAGCCTACTGGAGTCACAATGAAATAAGCTTACCTTTGGACTTTATAAGTAATTAGTTTTTGTTTGACTGTACGTTAGGATTGTTCATTCAGACGCTGACACTGGACACGTACTCAGTACAACCACGGTTGCTATGTGAGAGAAATACTTGTGTTTCCTGTTGATACCAAGGTTAACCAGCCTACTCAGCCCCGCATTACGTCTGATACACCCCTGGAATCGCTCCATTTCTGCCGGAACAGGTGTTAGTGTGTGTGTGTGTGTGTGTGTGTTTCCCTCTATGTGAATGTCTTGGGAGGAAGCTCACTAAAAAGATCAATTTCCCCTTTGGTGAAAGGGGGCTCTGAGGTGGGTCTTGCTGTGTTCCCGGTGTGCGCTTGGCGTGGGTCCCCCCCCCCCACCGTAAGGAAGCGGTACGAGACGAGCCGCTGAAATCCCAGTCGATGCGCCTCGCTCCAAAGAGCGCTAGAAAACGACAGGGAGAAGATGAGAAACACACATGCAGACCCACAGAAACAAACACTCATCCACACGCCGTATAACACAGGCGTGCAAGCAACGGCTCCGATCGTCTGAGGCCTATGGCCGAACACACACACACACACAGTCCCTGTGGGAGGCTGCAGCCCGTTTATGAAGTAATAAAAACAAGGCTGCCCAGTGGTCAATTTATGCAGACAGCGCTGTATCGACAGAAATAAACACACGCCAATGAAACTGCTGAGCACCAGCCAAACACTTCAAATATGCCTGAGTGTGTGTGTTTTGACCCCAGCTTGCTTTTGCAGCAGTTTCTATGTGCAATTACCCACTAAGATGCTTCTGAAAATACCTTTCTGATGGTTAAGCTCCCTCCAATCATGTAAAAGTGTAGCCCAGAATGTGCATTGTCTGTCTGTCTGTGTGTGTGTGTGTGTGTGTGTGTGTTCGTGGGCAGGCAAAATTGGTGTTTCTCGAGGGAATAGCAATTTCTCTGTTCTCTGCCGAGCTGGGAGAAGGCCAGCTGTGATTGGTTTTTCCTCCACATCCCTTCATCATAATAACAACTTGATTCTGGCGTCTCGAACAAACACATCCTCCCTTCCTCTGACCCCGCGCCGCTGCATTACGAACTCCTGTTTTATCGCCCTTTAAACATGCACTGCTTTACCGTTTGTCTTGTCGTCTTCCAGGCTCCCTCGCTCTCCGTCGTTCTCTTTATCTCCACTCAGCTTTAGCGTTCTCTTCGCTTGTCTCCTTTTCAGCTCATCCTTTCATCCCCCAATCCTGTCACCCACACTCTTGCTCTGTTCAGCTTCTTCTCCTCATTTGTCCACATCTCCCCATCTCTCTTCTCGTTGTTTGCTCTCTTGTTCACTCCCATTCCTTTTCTCTTCTCTTCTCTCCCTTCCTTGTTTCTGTTTCTCTGCTCCTCCCCTCATTTTTTAACCTGTCCTGATTGTTTCTCCTTTCCTCTCCTTCTCATTTATCCACACCTCCCCTTTTCTCTTATCCCCCATTTGGTGTCCTCATTTCCTCCCCTATGCTTCTGTCCTCTCGTCTCCTTATTTCCTTCCCTCGCTTCCTCTTTTTCTCCTGTCTAACCCCCCCCCTCCTTGTTTCCCCTCCTCCACTCTCCTACTTGAGGCCTTCTACCTCCCGCTGATTCATTCCGTAAAGATGCGAGTTACTAACATGTTGTTTCGAGCTTTTAGGGTTGTTCACACTCACTAAAACGTGTCTCTAATGACCCGTCTTTTCCTTTTCATCTCATTGCTCTGCCGTTTTCTTCGCCACCTCTATTTGACTTAATTTCCCCTTCCTGTTAACCTTCTCTTTGTCTTCATCGTTTTCCACTTTTCTCAATGTACCTAGTTAACCTATCACCTCTTTCTCTCTCCCCCCGTTTCCTCCCTTAGTCCTTTTAATCTCTGTTCCTTCCCATTCTTGCAGCTGTGTGAACCTTCTCTCTTGCGCCTTGTTAGTCCTTCTTTCTTT
Source organism: Coreoperca whiteheadi (assembly GCA_011952105.1). Taxonomy (NCBI): domain Eukaryota; kingdom Metazoa; phylum Chordata; class Actinopteri; order Centrarchiformes; family Sinipercidae; genus Coreoperca; species Coreoperca whiteheadi. The sequence continues at coordinate 2,523,822 of CM022478.1, read as the reverse complement.
CATCGCCTCTGTTTTCCTTCCCTCCGTCTCTCCTCTTACCTTCCACGCATCGCTACCTGCAGGCCGAGCCCTCCTGCTGGATCTCGAAGCGTTAGTTATTTGTTAAAGAGCTGATTGTGGTATTAAAGATTGATTGTACCATTAAGGTTTTGTTTACAGGCCAGACAGCCCCGGAGAGCATTCCCCCGTCTGGCTATTTATTTATCCATCGACGCCAGCAGCACGTCTGGGGAAACAAACAGGTTTTCTTTTTTGCTTTTTGCTTCGGTCATCAGCTTCACTGATCAAAGCTCCTGCCACGTGCCCAGCAGGGGGGTGTTAACTAACGCTTTCATCCATGAATATGCAACAAGTAACTAATTATGGTTTTACTGTCTCGCTTCAAGGAAAATCTGACAGAATACATAATGGTCGGTTGTGCTGATGAAGAAGAAATTAGCAAGAAGCGTAGATGATAATTACAGTGCAGTGCGTAAGTATTTGGACAGTGATGCAGTCTATTGCCGCGACGGCTCTACATCAAAAAACAACAGCAAATACTTGGACGGCATTGTGGCCTGCTCACATTTTACCTTCAGCTGTCATATCCTCAAGAATGAGCGTGAATATGCAAGCTGGCATCCAGTGGAAGGAGAAAATAAGGCCAAACATCCAAGATTGTTGCAAAAGTGTACACCGCAGCGAAAGCCTCGCCTCATTAGTGGGGGTACACGCATAGAGATTTAAGGTTCTGGCACTTTAATATTGGCGAGTTCCCACATTTCGGTGCCGTGGGACCTTCGAGCGTGCGCTTGCTGTGTCTGAGCCTGTGGCCCACTCCAGGTTCGGACTGAGTGTCTGCCACAAGTGAAGGAGTTCGGATGTCTCAGTCTTGTTCACTAGTGGTGGTAATATGGGCCGCAAGACTGACAGGTGGACTGATGTGGTATCATCAGTAATGCGGACACTGTGGTGGTGAAGAGGAGCCCTGAAGGCCAAGCTCTCAATTTACCAGACAATCTATGTATGTTTCAACCTGTGATTGGTTTTTTTTGTTGTTTTTTTGAGCTTTGGATAAGGTCTGAAAGATTAAGATTAGATTACAAGCAAAATTCAGTTGAATTGAAAATTGAAGTGAAGTGAAACATTTGAAGACATGAGTTTAGGCAAAACACTGGGAATTTCCAGAAACTAAAAACAGTGATAATTACAATTGTTACGCACTGTATAGACTTTTATTTCTGCTTGTGGTGTGCAAATCGTCTGCTCAGTGACAATGAAAACAGGTGAGAAGGTTAGAAGTGACTGGACGCTCTCACGCAACTGAAGGATGAGTCAAAAAATAAATTCGGTTTTACAGAATAACTGTGACCCGTTAAAGTTGGTGCGCTCTTGCGTGCTCATACCGAAGATGCTCACAGTAACTCAGCACCCCAAATTAGTGTTTTGTTTGTCATTGAGTAGCTTCGTTTGCAAAGGTTTACTCCGTGCTTACCTGAGAAGATGGTTCTATCCAGCTCAGGTGAGGCTGAAACGTGGGTCACTGAAACGTGCGCATTGGATTCATTAGAGCTCGACCTCCCCAACGCGCTCGCATCTGCTCGACACCGGCTCGTCGAGGCATAGACAGATGCTGACCATGACCTTTGATTGGCTGTTTGGCTTGATCACTGACATAGTGGAAGACACTAAGACCGAAACTAACTTAACTCACTGGGTTTTTTCATAGCAATTGTAAACTACATGGATCATACTGTAAATGCCACTGCTGTCGACACAAATAGCCTGTTACATTTTGGGTCTCAAAAGTCAGCTTGACGAGCGAGCGGGTGTTGAACAGTTGCGAGCACGTAGCCCCGCGCTCGCGGTGCCGCATTTGTGCACGCTTAGCAGAAATAGTCCCTCACGAGGGTGCTTTTACACTCGGGGATACGCTGTTCTGTCGGCTCGCGCTACGTGCAGGTGCCTGGTTTTTATGTGCGCCCGACTAATTAAATGCCTTAAGGTTGGGATTCAAGGTTCAGCCTTGATGCTGTTGTCTCAGTCACAGCGTTAACTAAAGATCAATTCTCTTAATATTGTGGGATAATGCAACAATTAAATTCCCAAAGTCTGCTCAGTCTAAAATCCCCCCCCCCCCCTTTTTTTTTTCTTGCCCTGGATACAACGCTGACTAAAGGCAAATATGACTTTCATTACTGATTCAAAGGGGTAAATGAGGGTTACAAGCCTTTCTCTGATGGAGAATGCCTTCTGGAGCACAGCTGAACACTAATCTGTGTGGCAGATGCACCAGAGAAGCACACAAGTCATAAAAACTAGGCATCTGCCAGAGGCCTTGTACTGAATCACTGCACTAAACAAGAAACGTATTAATAAATGAGAATTTGCTCGCTGGTTCAGTGTGTGCGAATGAACTCCGATGAGACAAATGAGTGGCATCCAGTACTTCCTTCAATGTGCCCTTGCAGTAGTAATACTTGGGGATTTGGCTGATGATGTCCTCATCCTGAGTGACTTGTAAAGAATGAACAAGTAGGTGTGGAGTGTCTCACTCAAGGACACTGACAGGTGACACTTTCCTCATCAGAAAACCGACAGGATCTGCCGTTGCTTCATATGGCTTAATTTGACCTTTTAACAAAGTCCTTATAAACCAAAAACCTAAGTCATCATGTCAGTGCCAAAGAGACCCATATGACTGCTTCAAAAGCATGGTTCCTCAACATTTAATTAACATCTCTAATGCGGCCATAACGATGTGTCTGTTGCCATAGTACACTACCTGGCGATCATATCATCAGCACACCTAATCATATGAATGCTGGTGATGGTTTATTTTAAAACAAGGGTGTTCTGTATTTTAGGATCATTTCAAAGTTAGCTAGGTAGCTAAGAATCAAACGGATCATTTTTGGCTGGCTTACATCATATTAGCCAGACTTAGTTAAGCCACATTTGAAGAACCAGGTGCGGCACTGTCATTTGTCTGGAGATAACTTGCCACTCTGATGACCACGAGCGGTTGCTTATTGGGAAAATGCACACGGATAATTGAGTTAACTTGATTAGATTGTTGATGATTTTACACAAGCCTGGATTGTTTAGTTCCTTGACGCTGGCTCAGAGTTTATCTGCAGCTTTTGTCAGAGCAACAGGTTCATTGTCGATCATCGTATGAACGCTACCTATGGTGTGCACTGTTATTCAGGATAACGTCCTCTAAGATTACCAAATCAGTCCTGTAACTCTAGTAAAAGAACCATGTTAGCTGGTTGAGAATCAACAAGATACTTAGCTGGCTAACATCAGATTAGCCTGGATTAGTTCAACCATTTTTGAACGGCACAGGTAGTACCGGTAGGTTTTAGGTTTAGGAGATTGAATTACCACTAATCCTTATGGCTGCACCAGCTACTAGCAGGCCATATACACAGTGAATACCTTAGTTGCCGGTCAAGACACGATGCAGGCCTTATCGGGACCCAGCTAAGCTTGACTAACTTCACGCCGTCACTCCATTCCTCGTAGTGGCGCTCACTCAACAGCATGGTTCGGGCCAGCCACTTTTAACAACCGCTTAGGGAAGTCAGTTTGAGTTTATTTAGGTTAACAAATAGACGCAGACAGAAACTAACAAATATACTTGGGTTATGCCACTCATTGTCCACAATGAAAAGTTGCTCTTTGCATTCATCTGCAGCACGCCGCTCTCACGCGTACCTATCTCTGCTCTCCTTTCCCGCCTCTTCCTTCAGGCGAATCAGGCGACTCGTGGAATTCGATCCCAAACGTACTTCAGCAGATAAAAAGAGGACGGGTCTGGGTCTCTGGTCATGTTGGTCCTCTGCTGCCATTTTGCAGTCACACTTATCGCCAGGTCGGGGAGTTGTCCTTTATCCGGACATTCATTAGTCCATGTTACAAAAGAAATGGGAGTAGATTGCGTGTTCTTGAGGAGCTCCAGGACAGGTGTCCGTCTGTCTCTGCTGCATCATGTGACCCATGTATATTTATTCTCGAAGACTTTTGCTGAAACTCTCATTTCCAGAAACTTATGAGTGCAGCAGAAGACAGTATTAGCACCAAGGTTAAGTCTGCATAGCTGTAAGGCGAGTAAATCAGCAGAATATGAAAATTCTCCCCTGAAATCCAATTATTTTTGGATTGTTTCATGTTCCTGCTTCATGCTACCTATTGCAGACTCACTGATTACTGATGCTGCTTTCAGAGGCAGCGGGGCAGAATCATTAGGAATAATTCATCGGTTTATGTCATCAGTAAAACACACTGTACAAAGCCACAGTTCACTGTCTGGGCTGATTGTTCTGTCAGAAAGAAAATAGGCCACCCCTTAGAAATGATTACACCGCTGCTGCTGCTGAGTTGTGTTTCTGTGTGTGTGTGTGTGTGTGTGTGTGTGTGTGTGTTACAAAAAAACTATCTGCACTGATTTACTTAGTATAATAAACAATGTGTAAACAAGTTGTTTTCAGTCTCCACCTTGCACATCATTTGTCAAGAAAGGTGCGAAGCAAGCGCAGTTGGGGGAGGTAACACGTTATAAAACTCCAGGCTGACAACCACCAAATACGTGACATGATAGCAAGGACAGAGCTGTGGCTAGACACGCACTTCTCCAAAGAAACAAACTAAAACTAAATATGATACTCTAGCAATGGCAATGTCTCTTGGTCAGTTAGCTAGACCATCTGTTGGTTCAACGTTTAAACTCTTAACAGCTATTGGTTGGATTGGATTTAAATTTGGAACAAATATCCCTGCTTGTCACATCATGAATCCTGATGGTTTCGGCGATCCCCTCAGGCCCTGTACCCCGACACTGACCTGTTCGGCTTGACTTGGGACCTTTCTGTTTCTAGGACGTGACTCAGCATAATGGTCTTGACTTTGGATTAGACCCGGGACTTCAAAGCAAAGGCTTGAGACGTGTTACCTGTAAAACAGTGACTCGTCTGAATTATTTCACATTAACAACGTAAAGATGCATGACTTGATGATTTCAGTCGAGTGTTCTGCCATTCCAGCGTTTAAAATTATCAGTCAAGGACTATGACCTTGGTTCTCTAATATACTGGACTGCGTTTGTGGAGAGCACAAAGTGACTAATGTGGAAATACATAAATTACCACATAAACAAACAATGAAACAGCGTATACTGTACACAAAAACGTAAATAGCAAAATAATCAATATAAAATGAATGAATGAATCCTAAATAAATACACAAATATAATGGCTACATGCTTGTTTTAAATGGCCTTTTTGGTACCCATTTCACATGGGTGGTGTAAAGGAGGTCTGTTCTGGGCAGCTGAAGCTGTAAAAGGACTTTAGAGGGCATTCTGATGGACCTGAATGATGCAAGCAGGAGGGCTTATTACCATTATACCTGCCCTTCCCCAGGACCACAACTAAATATGTCTGATGTAGCCTATCGCCAACAGTGAAGCTAGAATATCACCGCGTGCTGGGAACGATCTGACATCGGCAGCATTGCAGAAATGTTAATGTATCGATTTGTCTGAATGCCATCAAAGCTGTGAAATAATGTCACATACGGCAAACTCTTATTTTGACAACGTGCTAGTCATAATACGGTATAAAAAGCACAATCACTGCCTACAGGTGAAAATCTAATCATACATTTATATTTTGGCTTCAAGCCAAGTAAGGAGTGATTTCGTTTGAAGCCAAAACATAACGTGATTGGTTCATAAATTGTTTTATTATTAATCTGTTGCGTTATCAGGATGAAAACAAACCCAACTAGTTGTGTCTTCTCTTCGGCTGCTGTCTTTAGAAATCAACCTGCTGAAAGACACAAAGAACAAGCTGCCTAGGTATTGTGGCGTCTACCTGCAGGATGTGATGCTAATCACTGCTGCTGTACCTGCTGTACCACCGTATAATTGTTTATGGTCTGAGGCAGGAGACCAGAGGTGTTGTTTCACGCCATCTGGCTCTCAGTCAGGAAGCAAACTGGTTGATTAAAGAACACAATTAACATAGAACAGGTTTGGTCAAGTCCCCCTGTGTGGATTAAAAGATGCACCTAGCCAATTCTACACGCTCACACTGGGGAGCGGCCTCGTGCAGTCTAACAGAAGGGAACCTGAGTGGCAGGTGAAAGATTTCATTTCCTGTAATCTGTAGGACTGACCGAGCAGATGAGACAGTTCGGGGGGGGCATGTTTCACCCCTCCAGAAACTGTCCTGGAGCTTCTTCTGTAGGTACACAAACACACAAGGGGACAATGCAAACAGACACGCGACGTCCAGGAACAACCGTAAATTAAAACGTCCCAGTTGCATCAAAACTGGTGCAGGCCATTCAACCCTTCCTGGCAACGGATGCAATTTGCAGCCAATCGCATTGCGCGTGTTGAAAGAAAACCTAAATTTTTCCGTGCAGACTGCCAACAGACGACACCTAACATTATCAGATTCAGATGTAAAAACGGGACATTTTGAAACGTGGCAACAAAGACGGATGAAAACATGCTAAACATTCAGTTAGGAAAGGTCAAGGGATTGTAATTGTGTCACAGGAAGTTCAATCGAACGTAGTGAATGCAGATTTTAAAAGGGCACAGAATGACTCGATTGGGACTCAATGCACTTAGTTTAGGATGTCTGAGACCTTTTTCTATTTTAGGACATGATTCAGCACAATGGTCTTGATTTTGGACTAGACCCGGGTACCGTCCAAGCAAAGACTTGAGGCTTGACTCATCTGAATTAATAAAGATGGAAAGATGATCAATGTGTCATTAACAGCAATGGGCTAAAAGTAGCAATGCTCAAGGCTAGATAGAGCTGGCGTCCATGTTTACCTTACCCTCTGAATCTCCACTGCAGCCGTTCATTGGACAGAGTGTTGACTGGTCATCCTCTCAGGCCAGATTCAGTCAGGCTCATTGGTTGTTAGCAGGCTTATTACTGACCGTCAAATTGAAATCCTTTCTATTTGGTTTCTTCATCCAATCACCTGCTCTTTTGTTATACCAGCACCTCCAGGTTTCTAGATCAACCAGTTTCACTTTGCTTGCACGAAAAATAACAAGAAAAGACTCAATCCTGATCTCTCTCTCTCTCTCTCTCTCTCTCTCTCTCTCTCTCTCTCTCTCTCTCTCTCTCTCTCCCTCTCCCCCCTCCTTCTCCCTTTCCCTCATTCCCTCTCTCCTTCTCTCCT
>CM022478.1:2500691-2516603 GCA_011952105.1 Coreoperca whiteheadi | reverse complement strand
TCACACTCGCTCTCTCTCTCTCTCTCTCTCTCTCTCTCTCTCTCTCTCTCTCTCTCTCTCTCTCTCTCTCTCTCTCTCTCTCTCTCTCTCTCTCTCTCTCTCTCTCTCTCAAAATTCAATTCCATCAATCCAGCTCAGCTCCCTGGTTGGCATGGGAAACAGCTGTTAACATTGTCAAAGCAAGTGTGAAATGAAAAAATATACGCAAACACAATACATACATACAGATACGCAAAATACGATATTAATGATAGTAATAATAATACGAAATTGTAGACTTGCAGGTAAAAATACAAACAAGTGAAAACTACATGAACACTGCAACCCTCTCTCTGTGTGAGTGTGTGTGTCGCTCTCCTGTGCTCGTCTACAGCATTACAGCATCATACTCGACGGTAAATTGGTCCCATAATTACCATTTTCACCATCTGTCTGGTTGGCGAGAGGATTCTGCAGAGGAAGGAACAGAGGATACCCTGTAGGGGTGTGTTAGGGGTGTGTGTGTGGTTTCAAAGCAAGCATAGAAGGTCTTCACTAGAGGAAACCATGACAACACGGTTGTTACCTCCCCATTCATCACACTCAGCTGCTGGTGTGTGTGTGTTTGGTTTGTAACTTTGCCCTCCCCTATGTCTAATAGCAGTAGGTACAGTATGTGTGTGTGTGTGTGTGTGTGTGTGTCAGTGATAAACTGAACAAAGCCCGTCTCTGTCTTTGTCCTTAGCCCTTTTCGCCTCTCTGAGGGCCGAAGGAGCAAACCTGTGCCTCTGTGATACCGACACAATCGCTCGCTCGCTCTCTGTCGTCCTCTGCTCCTCCCTGGAACTCACTTTGAGACAAACATCCTCTTCCTCGTTCTGCGTCTGGGACACACTGGAATTGAAACTGACACAGACAGTTTATTTCACACACACGTAACGGTGAAACGTGTGACTCGTTATTGAATTTGGTTAATTGTCCAGAACCAGTAAGCGTGACTTTTGGCGTTTGCATGCCAGTAGAAGTTGTCAAAGTAATTATGCGTTTAAAAAGTGTTTGACACAAAGTCCAGACACAAACTCTTATGCAATGTGACAATATTAAAATATGCCGTTTGGATACAACAGATGATACTCTCCAAACAGCATCTAGGTTTTTGGAGTAATATCCCCCCGCCCGTCTCGCCATATTGGCAATTTGCTGCAGATGTGTTTTCTCTCAGTCAAATCGAAACCTGACATTACACACACTCTGCTACAGTCAGAGAAACTCACTCTGTCCAGTGTAGCAGGTCCGATGTGTGTAACCTCTTGGGAACATAAACATAATCACTTCAATATTTAATGATAACGAGGATTTAATTTCAGTGAGCTGTGAGTGTGTTTTGCTCTCACGCTTAATTCCCTCCCCGTGTTGTGTGTGTGTGTGTGTGTGTGTGAGCGAGCTGCAGCATGTGTGATCGTATGTGCCTCAGTGAGCTATAGCCGTTCCAGATTGCATTGAACCTGTGGAGTATGTTGGCAATGAACAGAGTGCTTCCTCTGTAGGCTCACATTCATATTCGTAAACTCAGGCGAACAGTGTGTGTGCGCTCGGCATCGCTCTGTGACTCCCGACCTTGAAGGGAAAACCGCTCGAATTTCTGCGTTGCTGTTTGCGGAAAAATGAAGATGATGTGGGGTTCCATCAACGTGGTCGAGTCTGTCTTGGTGGTACCCACATCATCTTCAAAAGAAGATGAAATCCCGAGGAGACGCACACCTGTGTCATGGTGCCATTTACGTCTCTGACAGTTCTAACATTACCTGCCATTCCCGTGTCCTTCCAGCTGTCCCTCATTGTCCCTCATTGTCCTAATCAATATGCATACCTGCCGAGGAAGCGTTTCCCACTTGCCAGATCATACATTGTGTTACTCAGCCCTAATTCAGTGTGCCCATGATCGCTACCTGTTTTCGTGTTTTGCTTATGTGCCTGGTAGAAATTACACCTATATGCTACTAAGTAAATGTAGTAAAAATAATGCAGTTTTTATGCCATCTTAATCAGCTGAGCGAACCATTCAATTTATCTACAACGGTTTTCAAACCATTTTAAAGTTAGATTTTTTTTTTGACATTTGGATAATACATTCTCAGTAAGTGCCAGTATAATAGACGCAGTCTTCCATGGCTAATACTTTGCTACAAGCTATAAGCCTCCATACTCCATATCTCACCTCTCCATCTGGAGCCGTCTGGCCGGAGATCTGGCTCGTTCTTTGATAGTTGAGCCTGGTGTTCACACGCTGCGTCAATATTTGAAGCTGGTATTTAGCTCCCACATAATGAGGACGGGAGTGAAGTTGTGAAGTGTCCCCCCCCCCCCGCAGGTGGGCGAGACGTCCCAGACTCTCTTTAGGAAGTTCTTTTGCATGTCAGGACACCCTGGTTCGCTCCTTATTTTAAAGAAATTACAAATACTCCTAATAAAGCTCTGGCAAAAAATTAAGAGACCGCTTAACATGGAGAAATCAATGTTGAGTGGTCTCTTAATTTTTTCCAGAGCTGTATATAATTAGTTCCAAAAAGCATGGAAAATGTGCCTTTGTTTTAAAAAACTAGGGATTGGCGAAATGTGCGATTACGTGATCGGAAAAGACCCTTTAATATGTCATTTGTGAGAAAAAAACGGACTGCATTTGTACTTTGTAGAAAGTCGGTAGCCACGTAGGGTAGCTGCAGTAACGCATTTTAATGGGACTTGTATTGGTGGAATTTGCCGGAGTGTAAATGAGGTTCAGGTAATAGAAGCCATGATGTAACAGACTACTGGAACAATGTGAAATAACCGTGAGATTACAGAAACGGTGGAACTCCTCTCTCACCTCACATCCTGCAGGTGGGTTTAAATCTCCTAAACTTTTTTTTGGGAGGCTCGTTTACATTTAAGGTAACTCTTTTTTTTTTTTTTTTTTTTTTTCTTTATCTTTTGTGGGGTTTTTTGGTGGAAGACATTCGTGCTGGAGGTACGGAGCGTTCCCACTCAGATCACTGCAGCATCTCGAACAGCTTGAAATTAAACAGTTCTGCAGCCTGCATGAGTAGAGTGTTTTCTGTATCTGTTCCGCTCTCTCCTCATCCGTACTATTACGATCAATTGAAGTCTATTCCTTAGCAGTGGTAAAAACGCACCATAACCGAGTAAATACTGTAACCTCAATACTATCCTGAATAATATTAATAATAACAATAATAAACTTTATTTTTATAGCACCTTTCATGCAAGAAATGCAGCTCAAAGTGCCTTACAATAAAGAAATTACACGCACCGAGTGAGTCGCTTGAAAATAGAATAAACATAAAAACAGGGAATAAAATGCTGAAATTAATGTGAAATAAGATACATTAAAAATCAATTAACATACAACACTTTAAAAGCAAAGTGCAAAAATATGTTCCTGTCTCGGGGAAGTCATACCTAGTTAAAGGCTAAAGTGAAGAGATACGTTTTTAGCCGCCTTTTAAAAATATTTGGCGAGCTGCTTCCTGGTATCTGCAGGTCGTGTGTTCCACAGCTTCGGGGCGTAACTGACAAAGGCTGCATCCCCGGTTTTCTTCCGGCTGTTTCTGGGAACCTCCGATAAACCAGCCGCAGTGTTCTCGAAGGCAAATGGTGAACAAGCGAGTTAGCAATGTAGCTTGGTCCTAGCCCATTAAGGGCTTTGTATGGAAAATCAATTCTAAATGTTCCAGGCAGCCAGTGCAGAGCATCTACAGCTGGACTAACGCGCTCTCTCCCCCTGGTTCAGCCGATCTGCAGAGTTTTGAATGAGCTGAAGTCACTACGTGTTTTGTTTTTTTTTTGGGTTTTTTTTCGGGTGGCCGGTAAAAAGTGTGCGACGGTAAATCGAGTCGGCTTGAAATAAAGGTATGAATCAGTTTTTCAGCATCTTTGTGATTTTTAAATGGTCGTACTTTCGCGATGTTTCTAAGCTGGGAAAGTGATGTTTTGGTCACCTTGTTAACGTGGGACCTGAGGCTTAGACCTGAATGTCAGATAACGCCAATGCTTGTAACTTCAGATTTTCTTTTTTGGAACTTAATTTTTATTTTATTTTCCTCAATAACAGTATAATACATACATTTTCTTTCATCGGCTGTAGGCAAAATTTGTACGTTATAGTCAAGTGAGAAGCAAATTAGACAAAACCGAAATACCCACTCCAAAATACAATAAAATACATAAAAAGTACATACGAATATATACATATACATACCCCTACACATATACATACACCTGCAAGTGTGTAAACAAACCCAGTTCGAATAATAAGTGTTTGCTCCAAGGTATGTTTACTTGTAAAATCACAAGCGCTGTGTTAACTGTAGGGGAAGATGGGCTGCAGTGTGCAATATGTTTATAGGGGGAATATCTAAGTAAACAGGAGGGCCAAGCACTATTGCATGATAGACCTCATTGTATTAATAAGGCCATGGCAGGGCTCCACCTTCAAGTAAAGTTGGATTTTTGGAGCCTTAGTAGATATGTGATTTGCTCCATCTGATAGAGGTGTGACTTTAGATATAATCCAGGGGGTCCGTTTCCTTTTGATTTACCAGAGCAGCTCCCTTGGGTAACCCCAAAACAGATTACATGTTACTCAGACACATGATCTCCAAGACTGACGCAAAACTTCCCCCCCCCTTTGATGTATGTTTGGTACCAGTTCAACACACAGTCAGAAAGACCAACCAACTTTTCAAAATGATTGATTGAGATATCCTAATCAGTCATATCAAACACTGCGCTTCAGTCTAAGAGAACAAGACTTGAGACCTTATTGTCATCAGTTTAGTCTGAGGCCGCTGATTATGTTAGTAAGAGCAGGCTCGGTGCTGTGGTAAGTCCTGAAGCCTGATTGAAATTCCTCCTGGGTGTTATTTTTCTTGAAGAAAGGAGTTTATTTTCACTGAAACTACTTTTTCAAGTATCTTACTAATGAAAGGAAGGTTGGATATCGGCCTGTCGCTGGTCAGTGCATTGCCGTCTAGGATGGGTTTCTTTAGTAAGGGTTTTTACACCGGCTGTTTGGAAGGCATCCGGTGTATTTATAATCTTTAGGACATGACTTGAAACACTTAAAAAATGCTGCAGGTGCAGAAGTATTGCTTTGTTACAGGCAGTCATGGCTTCTTTGTATATATTACAGTGAACTGTGGGGGTAGTTTTCATTTTCTTCCAGCTGCTCGACAGATTCTCTTATTCTCATTCACACGGTTCTTGTTTAAGCATGGGGAGGTTCTGTCACTCGAAGCTCTTCTTAACCTTTAGTGGAGCGGCGGTATTAAAAGTGGCAATCGGTAAGATTTGGCCAGATTTTAATTTAAAACCTGAATAAAATGAACTAACCTTATCACCAGAATGTGAACAGTTCTGACGTTACGTCTTTGACGTCAATGTGTTTTTGTTGTGTAAAGCACTTTGTAACATTGTTAAGAAAAGCGCTATATAAATAAAGTTTATTATTATTATTGTGTTGCAGCAATATCTAGTGAAATTAGCATGCTAACCCGCTAGGCCCTGCCTCGTTCCGGCCCGTCCTGTAATGTAATACCACTTGTGCCTTGATAACTAGTCCGATGGCATCGAGCTCAGGTAGTTCCAGCTTGGGGATGTGTGCCAGCGGCAAGTTGGTTTAAATGGTAAATGGACTGTACTTGTATAGCGCCTTTCTGGTTTTCCGACTACTCAAAGCGCTTTCACCCCATTCACTTACATTCATACACTGATGGCAGGAGCTAACTGCCCATCAGTGGAAGGAGCTAATCATTCACACACAGCCCTCAGGAGCAGTTTGGGGTTCGGTATCTTGCTCTAGGACGCCTCGACACGGGGGCTGGTGGAAGCCGGGATCGAACCGCCGATTGGTGGACGACCCGCTCTCCAACCAATCCACAGCCGCCCGTTACACCACCTCTCTTAACTTTTATTAGTCTAATACATACACACAATAAACTCACAAACTGACAAAGGAAATATTCTTACACCTACTTTCCTTATCAAACAGAAACATACGACCGTACAGCTTCTGAATTCACGCTTCTCTCTTTCACCGAACTAAGACTGATGTTAGCTTAATTACCTTGTTAACTCATCGTATAACACACTTCGTTCAAACTCTGACAACAAAACCGTCTTGGGATATGCTGCCCCCTACTTTTTTGGCATATGGATTTGACAGATGGGGAGTAGTCCCAAGCAGATGGCAAGGAACCTTTGAAAATTTTAACCATGTCAATTAAAGAGCGGTCGTACGACCCAAATGAGCTCATAATATTAAAGAACTTTGCTTCAGCTTTACCATCAAGAAATCTATTTCGAACCAAAAATGTTCCTTTTAGTCTTTTGTGAGTACAATTTTAAGGTACTTGTACTTAAGTAGGCCTATTTCCTTTTTAATATTACCCAATACTTCCATGTCACTACATCTCAAAGGGAATTTTGTAATTTTTACAGCTATAGTGACCAGTTACTTTGCAGGTCCCGATCTGGCATACGTCACATATTCATAAAATACCCCACAGTTTATAGCATAGTTGAAAATGAGCTCCAGCTACGACGTAAAACTGCTGCTCACACATTGCATGCATCAGTAATAATGATTAAAAACCATAATGTAACGTACGGAAATATTTGCAATGAGTACTTTGGTATTTAAACCTTCACAGAAGTAAAACGTCTAACTTTGCTGCCCCATCAAAATAAAGGGGGGAAAATAGTGAGGTGACATTAACATGGAATGATCACAATAAAGTCTTTAAAGTCTACTTTAACTTGAAGGAGTCAGCCCTCTTCCCTGCCTTATTCCACTTGTTATTCCTAACTCACTGCACAGCATAGCTTCGCATGAAAGCCATTATGCCCCTGAGGACGCTCTGTGCTTTGATTGTGCTGCTGATGATTTCCAGCTGTGCCTCATACTTTTTGTTATTGTGATAATGGGCACGGCTACCCATTATCATAGTAAAAATGGCCTTCTCTTACTGTGCATGTTAACCGTGCATTATTTGTGTACATTTCATTTCTGATGGAGGGTGTTTTTTACATCCCCGTGTTTGAGTTGTGAATGCGATCCAGCGAATTAGGAACAAGATGTACTGTCCTTCTGCTTCTTACTCCTCGGTACACCCCGGTGGTAGGTTGACATTTTAACTTGACTGAAAACAGCAGTCACTCCTCGTCTTCTGTTTGTAAATGAAACACTCATCTCTGCAAGACGTAGCGCACGTCACTCTTCCCACTCAAAGGTTTTCACTTCTTTCCATTTCTTCAAGGCACTGGCCCGTTGTTGGTCACAGACGGAAGAAGTAGTTGAAATATACTTTCCATCATCAACCAGCGCATCTGTTGTAAGTGGGAAAAATCTCCAGCTGCCTCTGTGTTGGAACTATTGGCGTTACAAATTAAATATAAGTCAAGTATAACTATAATATCAATATTAGCAGACACTACGTTTTCCCTTACTTAAAAAGCCCAAAAGACGTGGAAATTATATTACATGTGATATGCTTTGACATATTTTTTGGACAGTTTACATGTGATAAAATCCACATCATATGTTATTTTCAAATATTTCCCATGTGGAATGTAACACAGGGCGGCTTGTCCCCTTCAGGTTGGGGGAGAGCTCCTGCCTCGAGAGGAGAAGTTTAAGTATCTCGGGGTCTTGCTCACGAGTGAGGGAAGGACAGAGCGGGAGATCGACAGGAGGATCGGTGCATCCTCTGCAGTGATGCTGTCGATGTACCGGTCCGTTGTGGTGAAGAAGGAGCTGAGCTGCAAGGAGAAGCTCTCCATTTACCAGTCGATCTACGTTCCTACTCTCACCTGTGGTCATGAGCTTTGGGTCGTGACCGAAAGGACAAGATCCCGGATACAGGCGGCCAAAATGAGTTTCCTCCGCAGGGCGGCTGGGCGCTCCCTCAGAGACAGGGTGAGGAGCTCGGTCACTCGGGAGGAGCTCAGAGTAGAGCCGCTGCTCCTCCACATCGAGAGGAGTCAGCCGAGGTGGCTCGGGCATCTGTCCCGGACGCCTCCTGGACGCCTCCCTGGGGAGGTGTTCGGGGCATGTCTGACCGGGAGGAGGCCCCGGGGAAGACCCAGGACACGCTGGAGGGACTGTGCCTCTCGGCCGGCCTGGGAACGCCTCGGTATTCCCCCGGAAGAGCTGGAGGAAGAGTCTGGGGAGAGGGAAGTCTGGGCGTCTCTGCTCATACTGCTGCCCCCGCGACCCGGCCCCGGATAAGAGGGAGAAGGTGGATGGATGGATGGAATGTAACACATCGCAAGTGAAAACATATACATATATATATACTTGCGAAAATAAATTTTAAATAAATTCACACACATAGAGCATGTGGATGTTTAAATGTGCCTATCACATGTGAAATTAATTTTGATCAAAACTACAGCACTACATTTTATATTTATTTTGCCATTTCATTCTACAGGGATATCTAATTTTATTTCATCAAAGACTGTTCCAACTGTGCTAAAAGTTCAAATGAGGTATCAAAACTGATCCGAACTGCGTTAATATGCCTCCTCCTCCTGCTGCAAGCAGGAAGCTAGTTAGTTCCTTTTTATTTAATTCTCTGCTCTTTTAAATTCACTTTTAATTGTATACACTGAAGTCCATATTTTGACAATGATCCTAAATCTGACCTTTTGTCTCTGCTGGAGGCATAACTCTACTGCACAATTAGAACCAGTGAGTACATCACAAGGCAAAGCTCTGAACAAACTGCTCTTCACACCTTTTTGGCTGAAACGTCCCCGGGGCTCAATAACAGCTAAACAGCACGTGTTTTATTCTAAACAGGCATTCTTTATTTGGACTATGGGTGTCTGTAAGAACAGCACCAACTCTCTTTTCCATCACGAGAATGAGGATTTTTTTTAGATAGATGCAAAAGATGACCAAGGGACACGTCAACTGAACAGCAGTACAGAAGCATTCAAACTCTGCTGTCCTGTGTAGACTTGTATCTAAACTTGATGACATTTTACAAGTCTTAGACCAGTTTGACCCGTGCAAATCATTACTAATTACCCTGTCTGGCTCTCTGAGAACTTGTCTTCGCATCTAACCGTTAGATGAATTGAGCAATTAATTTTTTCTGCAACCTGTGGAACTTGTACATGTACATCTTGCAGAAAAATATTCTTTTTATTTGTTACTTCCAAATATGAATCATGGAATTACAAAATCCCACATGGGTCACACTAATCTGTCACCGAGAACCTTTTTAAACTTGCTGTGTAACTCTAGAGGATCCAGACATTATGTGTTTCCATTACAAACATCCCTGAAAGTAAAGGTTTGCGTTTATTTGAGGCCAACCAGTGCAGCAGTGCAGAAAATCAGGTCTCTTTATGAGCAGAGCAGCTGAGTGCTGGACAGCAGAGGTCTGTGGTTGGCTGGTTGGTCTGCGGCAGCTCTGAGGTGTGAATGTGTGGAGCTGTGTGAATACAAAGCAGGAGGCCGCTGGGAGAGAGCTCGCACGCTCAATCAGACCTCCACAGATAAATAATGAAAAGACGGAGAGTTGGGATAGCAGCTCCGTGTATTTTGGTGGTGTGTACCGGCGGCTGTAGCAGAATGACCCGAGTAAGAATGGAGGCTGGGGAGAGAACGCACAATTTACTACAGTCAGCATTTCAACTGCCGCGGTTCTTCTCGCACACACACACACACACACACACAGACGCAAGGAAAAATACTCAAACATGCGCTGAGACACAAACATTCACACATTCATAGTGTGTCATACATGCACATGGATGCAAGTGCAGTCACCACACACGCAAATACTTTCTAAAAATGCCCTGTGGCAAAGCAAGAAGTGGCTTACACGTTGTCACTTTCAGCAAATTAACTCCAGGCAGCCCAACTCAAGCCACAGCCGCACTCACATGGCTCCTCTCACTGCAACATACAGTACATCCAACGCACCCTTTTAACCGTGGCGGCAGACTTAAGCCATCAGTGCTTTGCTCGCTCTTTTCCTGCATGCCTGCTTCCACGCCGCTCCCCAAAAAAGAAGGTTATGATGTTGCTTGGTGCTACGGCTGCCGGCGCCTGCTGCCGTTGTTCATGCAGCGTTACGAAAGCAGGTCACCTGTAAGCGCTACCTTCCCCTCGGTGGGGAAGTCGGCAGCGTTGCTGTGATGAAGAACCTCACGTCCAAAACACAACCTCCCTTTGAACAAGTTCTCCAAAAATGTCTTTTGGCGAGATAAGGACAAGCCGGTCTGTTGTGGTGAAGAAAGAGCTGAGGCAAAGCTCTCTATTTACCAGTGGATCTACGTTCCTACTCTCACCTGTGGTCATGAGCTTTGGGTCGTGACCGAAAGGACAGGATCCCGGATACAGGCGGCCGAAATGAGTTTCCTCCGCAGGGCGGCTGGGCGCTCCCTTAGAGTCAGGGTGAGGAGCTCGGAGTAGAGCCGCTGCTCCTCCACATCGAGAGGAGTCAGCCGAGGTGGCTCGGGCATCTGTCCCGAACGCCTCCTGGACGCCTCCCTGGGGAGGTGTTCCGGGCACGTCCAACCGGGAGGAGGCCCCGGGGAAGACCTAGGACACGCTGGAGGGACTGTGTCTCTCGGCTGGCCTGGGAACGCCTCGGTATTCCCCCAGAAGAGCTGGAGGAAGTGTCTGGGGAGAGGGAAGTCTGGGCGTCTCTGCTTATACTGCCCCCGCGACCCGGCCCCAGATAAGAGGGAGAGGATGGATGGATGGATGGACAAGCCGGGACAGTAACTTTCCACAAATATGTTGTGAAAAAGTACTCGATAAAGTGTATTTCATTTGCACAACCATCTTTTGACAAAGCAAGGGCAGGCCAAAACAACAAAAGTTCTAACACTCACACTAGTCCTCACAAAGATAGAAATACATGAAAAAACAAATCTCTCTCACAAACACACACACACGCACCAGCTCCCCAAGCTCTGCAGTCTCATGTGTCAAATTTCACTTAGAAACTGAGTGAGCATTCATTCACACAGAAACATGTCATTTCACTGTCCAGCTGTCCCCTGTCATTATGATACAGGAATACGGGAGGGAGGGGGGGGGTTCCCAACAGCACCACATCTCCTCTGCATCAGCAGAGTGGGCAAATAACTGGATGGCTTGATGGATGAAGCAGGCAGCGAAACTGGGGAAACAGAGAGTTGGGGGGTGGACACAAATGTATTTAACTCTCACCGAGCCCCGAACCATGCAAAAGAAAAAAAAAAAGATTGAATCATGCTGTCCTTCTGATTCTTGTAATTCAGGAGCGAATCAAGCAGCGGCTTGGTTTAACAATACAGAGTGAAGCCAGGGTAGCTGATGCTAACATGCTCACCATGACAATGTTCACCGTCTGATGTTTAGCAAGTATCATGTTTACCATTTCGCCATCTTAGTTTAGTGGGTTTCCATGCTAACACGTGCTAATTAGCACTAAACACTTGGGTTGGGCATCGTTTTGATTTGAACGATTCGGATTCAGATTCTTACTTTCGATTTCGGTTCTTTTCGATTCTTGATTCCAATTCTTTGAGGGGGCAATTTGCGTAACGCTACATTCATCTACGAGGGAAAAATAATTATTTCAGTAACGCTGTTGGTCACCACAATTAGCAATTTGGTCAAGGGCTTTGTTATTACACTACAATCACTTACCAGATTGTGACGAGGTAACGTTACTAACGTTGGTTAGCGCAGGGCTGCCCGAGGAGGACGGGACAGTGGACCTGCGCAGCACCTCAAATACGCTAACGTTACACTCCTACACGTGTTGCACTGTGCCAACCCAGGCTTTTTTTTAAGTAAAATAAAACCGCACTTTTGAGCGCCGCACTTTTGAGGCAGCAGTCGGAGCAGCGACAAAACCAAAGTGTTGGGCAATTCCAAAATTGACCTGATGATGGTGGTAGAAGAAAAGTCAGAGGATCACCAAAGTTATTACGGTCCCTCCTGAGGAGGACACGAAAGTCTGTACCACATTTCTTGGGAATCCATTCCCTAGTTGTTGAGACATTTCACGCAAAACAGTCAAACAAGTCAACCTCGTGGTGGCAGGAGAGAAAACGTCAGGCGGTCACCGTAGTGAGTGGTTCATGCTCTGGGAACCATGAATGGTTCAAACCTTAATGGCAGTTCATCCAATAGCTGTTGAGATATTTCAGTCTCGACCAAACAACATTGCGACCCCGAGAGCCATACTGTCGGCGTGGCTAAAAATGAAGTCTGTCCCGTTTTTGATTCTGTATCTCTGAAGCCTTTCTAGTGAAGCGTATATCCAAAATGTTCCTGTTTCTAAAAACGAGTGGAAACGCAAGTTAGAAAGAAGCAGCAAAACCTTGCAGGCTCTTGACAGTTCGGGTCACGGAGAGCTCAGAAGGCGTTCCCGTAGTGAGCTGTTTACACGTGTGGAAAACGTCCTCTCTCTGGATCTGAGGACAGAAACATCCGAGGGATTTTAAGCTTATTAGAAACTCCCTTTTTAGCCTCTTTCACTTACAGCAGTAGTGTACATAATGACAGGGGAGAAGTATTAATGCATTCTGTTTCAAAGATTTAAAATTATTATCATTAGATCTGGATTTTAAATTACTATACTACTATACTGTACATTACTATTATATGTAATTTAACCAAAGAGGGCAAGCATAAGACGTTTCTGACAAAAATAACTTTCCTTCTCCTTTTAGATGCATTATGATCCGTTGTTTAATCGGCCTGCTCGGCCTATTAACTTCTTTTCACCCATGATTCTGACAAAAATGTCTGTATCATCGTCCGTCTGTACCCCCCCCACATCTGTTTAATCTTATAATCTTTTTTTATTTTATGTGCTAAAAAACTTAACGTTTCTATCAGTTCAGCACATAGTCAACCACAAACACACACACACACACACACGTATACAACCAAGTATAAATCTACAGTGCCTGAAGTCCAAAAAATTGAATTAAACCCAGGCAGTCCTTTTTCAATCACTGCACATATCACATCCTTCAGCCCCTGAGAGAGAAAGAGATAGTTATGAAAAATAAAGAGGACGCGGCAGATAATGAGAAACTCCGAGACTGAAGTCGGAGAAACAGAGACAGAAAGAATGAGGGATGAGGAGGGAGGGAGAGGCCAGATTAGCGAAGCGTATCTCCAGACCAGCATAATTACCCATCATCATCCTCTGTAAAACCTCTCTTATCGCCGGGCTCTTCGGAGAGAAGGGGTTCGGAAACTCGGGAAACTGATCGGCGCTCCTCATTTCTCTCTTCTCTCTGCTCCCATTGCAGCAGGTCAGTCAGGAGGCAGAGGAGACAGGAAAAGGACAGGAGAGTGAGGGTGAGGCAGGGATTAGAGGGGGAGACACGAGGGACGGACGAGGCCTGATGTGATCGCAAGATGGCGAGAGGAGGCGGCGAAGAAAAGGGGAGAAGACGCAAGAAGGAGAAAAAACTGAGAATGAAGATTCTTATTGAGACAAAGTTAACTGCAGTGGAAAGGAACATTTAGGGACCTACAGTATCTTCATTTCAGTAAAAGTGCTATTTTCCTGTGATGCCGTTCAGTTCTTCCTCCGTTTGAATTTGATGTGATCGTGAGCCACAAATACCCTCACAAGATCCCAACAGACCCCTTGCTTTGCTTTGGTTTTATTATAATCATTGGAAAATGCCGGAAAGGTAGAGTCAAGATTAGCATCGTCTTGTCGTGACGGGCCTCCGACTTCAGGGAATTAACTTCCTTTACAGCCATCTGTGAAGGCGCGGACGATCCTGTGAAAGCCCAGGTTACGTTCAATGACGGCGTTTTTGTGTAGTTGGCACAGTATGGTTACGTTTAGGGGAAAACTGTGGTTGTGGTGGTTATCGTCCAACATGAACGGAATTCCTTGGGTTGCTCATCTGGCCAGATCCGGATGTTTTTTTTGATTATAGCCCTACATTCATTTACATATTCTACACAGTCCGAGTGCCGGAGATGGTAACATTCTGCCGACACATCGCACGCACGCTGTCAAGAAAACTACGACTTCACTCTCTCTCTGGGCCGCGACAATAGACTTGGACCAAGCAGCCGAGCACTAATCTGCTCTCTGCCGTCGCGTTCAAAAACACAGGGTTACCGGGGGCGACAGCTGCAAGCATCATCCCCTTTTGTCTGGCAAAATGACACCTAAAGCATTTGAACTGCGGTAGAAGGAGACCTGTTGTAGGACAGAACCATGGCTGTTCATATAGCCGTGGTTTGATGAGAAGCAAGAATTCAGTTTATCACTGATCATTCCAGTTTTTGACTGTTGTTTAAAGTGCCATTTGCGTGCAGTGCAACACACTTTTAGTTATTTACTAAGAGGAACTGCAGTATTTGGCAACTGAGTTGCACTTTCTTCCCATTTAGCTGCCCTTGCCACTGTAGGAGCTCATTTGCCGTACATCAGTGTGTTCTCGCAGCAGGAGCACAGCTCATAACATAAATTACAGGTGAAAATCCATTTAAGCCAATCTGCTTCTTTTTTTTTTTTTTATTTAAATGAAAATCTATAAAAACTGAAAAAGATGAGCCTCAGTTGTTACATACGACATGTGTAGTGACCGCTGGACTTTCAAAACATCCAAAAACGTGTTCATCTTAAGCACCACCATCGACCTTAGTTTGTCAGAGAATCCTAATGGGGATATGGAGCCGATGTGACGAAGGTCACTGCAAGGTCAATGCAAAATAAAGTATATTTCAGCTTGATCTTCTCCTCAGGAGACAGGAAGAAACACTGGGGGTCTGTAAGCAGCTGAGAGACGGCAAAATGAAACCGTGGCGAGAGTGACGCAATGAGAAGACAAGATGGAGACAAAAATGGGGGTTGATGAGGTGAACGCGAGGTGGAAACCGGACGGGTGGAAAAGGAGGGTTCGCCAGAGAGATGGAGGGAGGCAGCAGAGAGCTAGAGATGGATAGAGTGGAGGGAAGTGAGGAGAAGGAGCTATAGATGGATAGATAGATAGAGAGGAATGGAGTAGAGAATGCTGTGGATGGACAGATGTAGAGAGAGGGTTAGAAATGGAGAGAGGAACCAGACAAAGGAGGAGGATATGAGTTAAAGCATGCAGGGAACAAATAGAGGGAAAAATAGAAGAAGAGAGAGAGGGATGGAGGGATACATGTGATACAAAATGGATGAGGTTACAGCTGTAGCTGTTAGTGTTTTCCATTATTCATACGGCGGCTGAGTTGGATTAAGGTTTTCATGAGCACTGATTCTAGTCAAGTGGGTTCAAAATAGTTTTCCTGGGTGCACACATCTCCAAAATTGAAGATTTGTTTACCAAAATACTGTACATCTGTCTTTATCTACAGGATGAGATGCGTTCTGGTGCACAGGCTTTCCAAACCCAGATGCATCCTCGATCCTCCAAGCTAAATGCAGGGAGAGTATATTTACTGAGGTTACTTTTTGTGGTGTCCTGGTGTCTGATGGTTTACGGGGAAAATACTCTGTGGGCTGCAGGGGATTTGTTTTGTTGGCCACTTAAAAAAAATGGGAAACCACACTAGTTAGCTAGTATTGTAGTTATCGATGGTTTAAACTCCTCATATATGTGTTGCATTATTAAAGCTAAATTAAGCCGTTTAGGACCCCTGAAAGGCAGTAAAGCCACAACATTGCTATGCGACATGGCCTACCAAGTACTTATGGCTAATATCCTTAGCAAAGACTTCCCTTGTCTGCTTATTTCCCCAGCCATATACTAACTTTCTTTCTTAATGTAGAACAACTTTATAACTTTATTCAATGTTGTGGTTAAAGCAGCGATATGGAGCCTCACTACGATCAATTTACTGTTTATCAGACCACAAAATACACACTAAATACATGAGTGAGAGAGTGA
>CM022478.1:2461843-2488288 GCA_011952105.1 Coreoperca whiteheadi | reverse complement strand
AATACATCCCCTCCCCTTAACCCCCCGGAATCAAATTTATTTTCTCTCTCCTCTCGTTAAACAAAAAAAAAAAATATCTTTTTTGGGGGGGGTTTTTTTTGGGGGGGGGGGGGGGGGTCGTTTATGGCATTAATGTTCTCCACCCTAACTGAATGACTAACCAGATTATTCTGCTGACAGCTGTGCTGTGAAGCCACATTTTTAGCTCAAGTCCATTTTATCTATTGCTTTACTAACCAGGAGAAGAAATCAACAGGGCATTACGGCCAGTCTGCACTTAACATCGAGCCAAGTTTTATTTTCACACGCACAATCACTCACGAGTACCGCGTGTAGCGAAGTGCTTCGTTGCCGAGCTCCAGAACAAATCTAACCGACAGGCTTCAATAGAAAAATGAAGCGGCGAAACAATATAATCAGGAACGGTTTTCAATGTTTGAAATGATGGTTTAGAAAGCACTGAAGGGTTTATTTCTGACCTACTGCTATGTTTTGCAGCGTCCAGACCACCCAGATGGTCTGGGACAGGTCTGCTTCCTGTCTCCAGAGTCCAAACCAAACAGGGAGGTGCCGCGTTCGGTTTCAGTCATGTAGAATAATCAAGACTGTAGACTTATGTCAGCAATAATCTGAGCTCAGAGGTCCTCTTACTGTCAAAATAGGTGTCTTTTGACCATAAAGGCAGTCTTTCCCAAACTGTAACGAAGAAGTTTCAGTTGCTTGACCCATAAGTGTGGCAGATCAACAAACGTTCACATCAGGTTCATGTTAAAGCTCAAGCAACGCTGTTTGCCATTTGCACAGGAGTGGAGTTCTTGCGCGGTTCTGTTAGTCCTTTAAAGACGAAAACAAATCCTCACACCAGAAAACTTTTTCTCATGTTGAGGCATCCATCTGGGAGGAGGCTGGCAGGAGGTTTTTAATAAAGAAGGCTGGAAACATTGTTTAGATTCAGATGGCATCTGTTTGAGATGATTTCTCAGAGGGCGACTGATGAGATGGAAGTTACTTTATCACTTGTTAGCCAAATTAAAAATTTGGTGAAGTGCAGAACTTTTGATTAACTGCCGTCCCAATAGCAACTGACTTAAACTTCCTTTTTCTCTTCCTCTCTTCTAATGAAGAGTGGAAAAATAATTACATTACTGTGAATCAATTTATGTTTTCGTTGCCTCGTGAATATTTGTGTGTGTCTGTGTTTGGTCCTTGGTCCAGCTTCATGTTTAGTTGATATCATTTATGGTTACGGTGATTGAACTATTGTTAAGTTCCCTGTAATAACTTCTGGGATTATAGTTGTTGAGTGAAGAGTGTGTTTGGCCTCCTGAAGAGAAAAGAGTAATAAATTGATTCAAATTTGTCTTTTTTGTGCATTTGAAACACAACCCTCCACTTACAACCTGACCTCCGAGTGTTTGCCCACGTTTTACGTTTTGTGGAGCTTTTTTTCCAAAGGTAGTATGTTGCAGTTGTGGATGGCTGGGCTGTTTGGTTGGAGAAATGACCACCAATCCGAGCCATTGGGAGAGCAGGCTAACATGTAATAGCCAGCTGAGGTTAGTCGCTATCCTGCTCCAAACACCACCGGTTTTCCCTCATATTATTGTGACAAATCTCAGTAAATGTTTCGTGTTTCTAGAAACCTGAGACTGACCAGTGAAACCCTCTCTCCTAAACATGACGACTATACAGCATACATTTAATTCACAATAGAAAATGTGCTTTGAAAGAAACGCAATGCTGCAACGTAAAGGTTTCTGCAAGAGACAGGATTGCTCAGGGTGGGAGTAGAACTAACGGCAACTGATCAGTTAACTCAACCAACCGGTCAAAGTACAGGGGCGTTAAGTTCTGGTTTCAAGATTGTGATTATTGCCGGTGCTGTGGGAGGCTCACCCTCTTTGTCTGCAGCCGTTATTGTATTCGGATAAATATGTTGCAATCGAAAAACCAGTCGTCTTTGCTCTTTCTACTGTGTGTGTGGAGCAACTAAGGCGACCCTTTTTAGATAGTTCGATGGGGCTCATCAGTTGAATTGATTTGGGACTGAGAAAATGCGGCTCTTGTACCCGCGGCGCTCTCGCCCCTATTATCTCCCCACGAACTGCAGACCAGTGGTTTTCAATTATGTGCCATTGTGCCTAAAGATTATAGAGGTTTGCATTTCTGCCAAACCCCACAGCGAGTCATTCCCCTGTTCGCGTTGTTCCTTTTATCAGCGAAATCAGCTGCTGCAGTGCTTTTATGAAGCGAAAATTCTGTATTCTCCTGGGTCTTAATGGCGCATTATTTGAGAGGGTTTAATACGGTTCAATACTGTTCAAATCTTCCCATACTACAGGATTACAGGATTAAACCTGATCAAACCGTCTGTGTGTGTGTTTTGGTGGTATCTGTGGGTGGGCCTTGACATCCACCAGCATTTCCTCATATTTCCAACCCTCCACATCAATCTGTCACGTCTATGCGTTTACTGTAACATGAGCATGTAGGTCAGAGATTATACTGTTTGAATGTGTGTGTTTCTGAGCATGTGGAGAAGCAATACCCTTGATCCTTGTCAACTTTTTCCGAACATCTCAAGTTTTATACCACAGTGTAAAATCGTGTATGTCTTTTTGCATGCCTGTGTCGCTGTGACGGGCTCTCCATGTTCCCCACCCTTCCGTTTATTGCCAAGTCACAACTCATCCATCGTGGCTGTTCATTTGACTCCCATCGCCACATGATTCGGTGTGGCGCCCCCTGAAAGGGAACAGCCGAAAGGGGGGAAAAAAAGAAGCAGCCATCGTCCGCTCACACTCAGTCGGGTTAACAGTGTTGGCGTTTAACGGAGAGATGCAAAACCCGTTTCCACTTACACAGCGTTACAATATTCAGCATTCAGCCCACGTATGACGCTCCCCCGATGCTGCTAATTCCAATTCATGACACGCTTTGGCAACGGCAGCCGCCCCTCATGTCACCGAAACCATTTCCTTCCTTACCCTCTTCATACTTTGCTACCCTTCTTCCAGCCTGACTTCCTTCCATTCTTATGTCGATCACCTTTCCTACCTTTTTCCTACTTGAAGTTGGCCCGGTTCTTCCTGCATTTTCATAAAAAAAAAAAATAATCTGGCACAATTGTTTTCATCCTCTGTTATTTAAAAGTTCAAACCCATCCCGATCCGTGTTTCACAACTTAAAGACAATGGGTACTTTACTTGTGACGTAGAGATGATGGTGGGAACGTATTACAAGCTTAAATAAACTGACTGTAAAAAACACAAATCTGGATTGGTTTGTTTGAATAATTGAAACTAAGGCCACTGTCTGTAAAATGATATAATTCTAGTATATTTCCTTGCAAACGTCATTCATTGCTAACGTTTACTGATAGGGTTTGGCATCTTCTTTATTTTTCAACACGTCCTTCACGCCTAAATGACAGAACAGGTCGTTTGCCAGTGGCGCCCAAAACAATGACCGTTGGTGAAAACGACATATATGACCGCTGAAGAGTACCTGCCCTACGTTGTCATGGTTTCGTAAGTGAAGTTCCACTTGAATCTACTTGGTTAGGTTTATGAAAAGAGCATGGTTTGGGTTAAAATAAGTATGTTACGTACGTAAGTAAGGGTTAGCGTGCGTAAATCACGTGGCGTTACTGAAGTTAAAATAAGTCAGCGTTGCACGGGACACGAACAGTGGTCTGCTGGGTGGAAGTCCTTCGTTTGACTCATCCAACCACCCTGGCCTCGTCCCTAACGTGGACTTTGTCGCTCTGTATACTACCTCACCTGACTTCGTCCTTTGCTCCCGTCATTATTGCTGCGGCCACCAGAGGTCGCCGCCTACCAATAAGCGTAAATATGGATCGCAAAAAGCCGCTTGCCCAG
The DNA here is from genome assembly GCA_011952105.1 of Coreoperca whiteheadi. Classification (NCBI taxonomy): domain Eukaryota; kingdom Metazoa; phylum Chordata; class Actinopteri; order Centrarchiformes; family Sinipercidae; genus Coreoperca; species Coreoperca whiteheadi. The sequence continues at coordinate 2,484,407 of CM022478.1, read as the reverse complement.
ACGACCTGTACGCCCGTACTTTCGCATCATCCCCTTTTCCAGTGTCTCAGAGTTCCAACACTCTCTGGCAGGTGGAACACTCAAACACATTAAAATTCAAATTGTTGCCACAATATCCGCTTTAGATATGCAGGGGCGTTGGCAACTGTCGGTTGTGTCCTCGGTCATCCGTTGTCGGTGTGATCATCAACAGCACGGCCCTAGAAGGTAAACACTCATTGGTTCGTGGTTTAGTTATTGTACAGTAATCGTAGTAACTTGTTTTGATCAGGATCCCGGTTATATTGTGTCTGAACTGGTTGTTTCTTGATGTGTCTCATCACCTGCCATTAACAGGGGCTTAACATTTGGAAATATACAACTAAAGTACCTATGCACGTTTGCAGTGAGGTCAGGTTTCCTTTGCTACCTTCTCTCAGCGGTTCCTGCTGCACCGAGAACAGACTCCATCACTCCTGACGTTCAGTTCAGGCACAGTGGCGTTCTTTTGCACTTGCCTCTCAGCATTTTCTTTTCTCATCAGAAGGCGCTTTACGTACTAACACTCTGTCACACACACTGAGCACAGATTTCAGCTTTCAATGCAGCAAACGCCATATGATCTCCGCCTCAATTTATTGTTTTGTTTTGAAAGAAGTGCCTTTTATATCGATTGGTACGACTTTAGAGTAAGAGTAAGCCACCCTTCATAAGCGGGTTTACAGGTTGTAACTAATGGCTTTATTTGTGGTTAATAAAACATTAACTTATGCTTTATAGATAAGTTAAAAGCCATGAAACTACTTTTCAGCACCATGGAGAGCTCCCACGTAGCGTCCTGCTGGAGGAGGATGAACACCAGCTGACCACTTTTTAAGTTTTACTTCCTCATCAAAACCCAAATGTGCCCCCCCCACCGTTTGCCACAAACTGGGCTCGCACATTATATGATGATAAAGCATTGTCATTGCACCAAATAAGGAACACTTGCATGCTTGGTGTGTTATATGGGCTATGCATGAACAGTTATTCCGTTTGTTTTCCAAAACGTCACTCACAGACAAAGGAAATGTATGTTATCCTTCATAGTGACGACACTTATGTTTCTATCTATCTATCTGGGGACAGATACAGGTAACTAAGTCAGTATTTCAACAGCAGGTCATGAAAGGACACAGACAGACAGATATGGGTGTGTCTTTTTGTTCGAACCCCTCGCGCAGCCTCTCGTGCAACCCCCCCCCGCCACTCAGTCAGCCACGTGCGCATACAGCCGCCTCCGACCGGCTGGAAGCACGCGGCTGGGATTCAAACTTTAACCGAAGCTGCCACTGGACGGAAGCGTCGGACGCTGCGGCCGTCGCGGATGAACTAACCGGACCGAGGACCGACAGTCTCCAACTGAGGGGGGGGGGGGGGGGTGGTGGTTGTTTTTCTTTTTTTCCTTTTCTCCTCTCTCTAAAAATAGGAGACTTTCGGCACGCACAGCCTGCTGCAGGTCTGCGCGCCTCCACACAGAGATGTTCACCGAGATGCTGGCTTGTTGAAGGCAGAGCTTCAGTTAATGCCGAAACGTTTTTCATTTGCCTCGAAACTGAACCCCTCCCCCCTGAGGAAGGTTCGCGGAGCTCCCCGGTGGATTATCGGAGTCGGCTGTCAGCTGTGTGATTCATCGCTGATCACGGAGCTGGACACCGCCCGGACACCGCCCGGACCCCGCGTGAAGGCTGCCGGACCCGGATTTCGTCTTCTTAACCTGGTTTTGGGATCGACAAAGGCAGCCGGGTTCACAGCCCTGCGCACCGACGGGTGGAAAACGCGCTACATTACCGGAATATACTGGGATTGAAATTGTGATTATTAAATAGGCCCCACCTGGAGGAATATCTGCTTGTTTGGGGAACGCACGGCCCCGCACGGATGCTTGGATAAGTGAAAGGGTTATTTGCGCTCAAGGACACCCCCGGTGTTGGTGGGTGTAGTGTAGCGCAAACCGGAGCTGCGCACGGGTTTTTATTTTACCGGGACTTGAGATGCACGCTATCGGAATTCAAGCTATTTAGCCGCCCAACATTCACTTTTCTCTGCTTCAGCTGGCTTTGGATATCCCTCGGAGGACTGTGCTGGAATGAACGAGCCAGTGTACACGGATAGCGCGAGCTCCCACGTCCCCCTTACTTTAAAAACGTTATTGGAGTAACGTTTCCTAGGCTATGGGAGGCTAATAGGAGTGTTTTCCAGCAACCGTGCGACCCCTCCATCCACGCACCCTTCCCGTGTGAGGATCTATGTGTACGTGAGTGCCTGTCGTGGGTTTGCACGGTGAGACCACCGGCACCTGGATTCCCGGTTCGCCCCCCTTTTTTCTCTCTCTCTCTTCTGTCTGACTGCGCGCACGTCTGTTCCGGTAATTCCGCTTTTGCTTTTCGCCGTTGTTGCCGCCGCTTCTACTGCTGTCCGGTCCCACACACACACACACACACACACACACACACACAAAACTACAGAGATATAGGCGCTCTCGCTCCCTGTGGATGGGAGAGGAGACCAGGAGTTGGGATAAGCCGCCGAGCCTGGTCGCCTTTTTTTTTTTCTTTCTTTTTAAAAAAAGAAGCCTTCTCATTGTGATTTAACTCATCCATTAGTGGAAGAAGACGGGATTCCGGGGGGGGGGGAAGACAAGGCAAGAGGAGCTGGAGATCGATGAAGGTAAGGCTGATTGATCGGCTGTTAATGCAGGGTGTGTGTGTGAGATGGCGGAGGATGCTCGGTGGGACCGAGCTCAGCTATGCAGGGCTTCTCTCCCCCCCCCCCTCTCCGCCGCGGGGCTGCCAGGCTCATCGCGGTGCCAACAATAATAGTTTAATTCTTGGTGCCCAGGAAATGAATCACCGCTGTAATCTGATTAGGCTCTGCCGCAAACTCGCTCTGCGTGTGGCTGCGCTCTTTTTTGCGCCTGTGCTGGCCCTGTTGGTGGACTCTGCCGTTCTCTAGAGCTCTCCAAAATCCAGCACACCGGTGCTCGCGCCGTGTTCTCTCTGGGGGGTTCAAATGGTGAAAGGCTAATTGTTGTTTCGGCGTCTCACTTCTGTGCCGCGACGCATTGGCCAGGCTTGCACCCCCGCCGTGCCTGTATGGGAATGTGCGCGTGCGTTGGACTTGTGAGCGCGCGCGTATGGATGCATCCGTGTGTGGGAGCGCAGTAATGGAACCCATTTTTTTTGGGGGGGGGACCTTCTCTCTCGCTTTCTCTCTCAATCTGTCTCACTCTCTGTTTCCAAAGCTGCCTCATCATGCCGCTTCAGTTGACTGGCCGTTACAGCCTCATCCATTATGCAGGGGGCTAGGAGATGAGAACACAAGAGGGGTGGAGTGTGGGGAGGAAAAGGCGGCAAGGGGGGGGGTAGAGGTAAGGAACCCGGGAAAGGGTTGAGGCGAGGAAAGATGGAGGAAGGGAGTGGAGGGAGCAGCAGAGGATAAGGGACAGAAGAGTGGGAGGAGGAGAGGACAAGAGAGTGTTGAACAAGGGATGCAGAGGAGAGCAGATTGCAATGGAAGTGAGGATAACAGAAGTGATAGTGAGAGGAGGGAAGATGGGAGAAGGAGCGGGGAAGGGTGGGAGGGAGTAGGTGTAGGGGAGGGTGGGGAGAGCAAAGGGGCAGTAGAGGGCCACTACGGCTGAATAGTTTTTGGGAAAAATAACCAGATCTTTTTTTGCGATATGTGAGATATTAATCAAAATGTTACATCATTTCACCAAATATATGCAGCTTGTGACTTCTACTCGTAGAAAGAAAGATCTGCTCTGGGAGTCGTCAGAACTGGTCATGTATTGTGCAGACAGAGCATCCCCGTGAAACCACTGACACACTGCTGTATGTTACAAAACCTGGCCGACCTATGTCATTTACAAGATGGTCCTTACTGTTTGTCCTTAAGACAGTAGAGGAAACAACGCAGCAGAGGGGGACACAACAGGGCAGAGATACGGTTTGGTAACAGAAGCCTATAGGGGGCCAGGGAGTGTTTAGGAACCAGTGACAGCTCCACACTGAGAGAGCTTCTGTTTCAGAGACAGATCTGAAAGAGCGGTCCAAAAATATCTCCAAAGACATCTGAACAAGCTGCTTGTGGTTCATGGATAGGTTCGAACAAGCGGACTGGGATTCAGGACCGTGGAGAGCTCCTCAGAGAGTCTCAGGGACAGTGCGTGAGAAAGTCACGGGCTTTATTCAGAGTCGCATACGAACGTGCTATTCATGCTAAGTATGACGTCAAATTCAGCATGTGGTGCGTTCGAACTACATAGATTTTGTGTGCGTGAGAAGTGCCCACGTGTGTACTAGATTAGCAAGAATTTACTGGACATACTCAACTGCCCCACAATGCTTTGCTCCTCTTCAGACTGCGCAATGTCGGATATTTTGAGCCAGGCTAAAAACTGTTAATATGTCGCTTTAATAAGTTTTAATATATTTTCAGGAGGGAAAGTAACCATTTAGATTCCCAACATGTGTTCGCTTTATCCAAATAACGCCTGTTTTGAAATTTGCTGCAATGTTTTTGGAGATCAGCCATCAGTCATGTGATAGCATCACTGGTCTTGCTTGAGTACACTTCTGTGTACACAGTCTGCTGGTAATAGCATACTCGTTCACATACGCATACTGCTATACAAGTACATACTGATTGAGTAAGTAGGAGGCAGTACGTCAGTATGTTTTATGTAGTATTTCGAACACTGCCAAGGTTTCCTCGTGTAAACGATGTAGTTTAAAAACCATGAAGAGCTCCACTACACTGCCAGTCCCACAGTGAGCCCCTACATGGTTTTAGAACCACGGAGGGTTCCAACATAGCTGTTTGTATTTCGTAGATAGATTCAAAGAAGATGACCAGAATTCAGGACTAGAGGACATCCTAATAGAGACTGATCTCAGTGCTGAGGTCTGACGAAGGTTTCAGTTCCTTGGAGAGAGTAGATGTAGTTTCAGGAACCTTTTAAAGAGCTTCAGCATAGCGTGCCACAGTGCGCTCTCACAGGAATAGTTTCAGGAGAGATTCAAACAAGTTGGAATTCAGGATCAAGAATTGTAATAGAAAAGGATGTCAGTGATAGAGGTCTCCTACAGTAAGTTATTTCCTGTTTTATTTTGTAGTAATCTCCTTCCCTCATGCGTCTTGTAGTTTTACTTCCTGTCTTTGTTTGCTTTTCCCGCCAGTTGTTTGTTTGCCCCCGCCCTGATTAGTTTCACCTGTGTCTTATTATCGCCCCTCACCTGAGTCTATTTAGTCTGTGTGCTTCATTGTCTCTTTGTCAGGTCACGGTTGTTTCTTGCCTAGCCACCTGGTCTTTGTTCCTGTGTTTCCCGCTGAGTTTTGGATTAGTTCTCAGTTTTGTTTGTACCGTTTCCTGGATTCGGTGGACTCTGTTTTTGGTTTGCACATTTTGGATTATTTTAGGCTTTTGATGGACTGCTTACCTGGTTGTTGGGCTACTGCCTGCCTGTAATCAGCGTAAGCCTGAAGAGAATTTAAGAAGTTTTGGGGCAGCGATAGAGAAGGTCCTTAGTCCTGGATCTCGGGACAGACAGAAGTCTCGGTTCTCTCACAGTGCGATATGGGGACAGAACTTATGTAATGTAAGAGGGGACGAGACCATTTAATACTTTCTAAGCAAACCTCAGGATTTAAAAATCAATACTGGCGCTACCAGGCAGCCAGTGTAGGGAGGGAAGAGTGGGAGTAATGTGCTCCCGCTTTTTTCACCTTGCTGCTGCATTCAATTCAATTTATTTATATAGCGCCAATTCATAACAGAAGTTATCTCATTGCACTTTTCCTGTAGAGCAGGTCTAGGCCGTTCTCTTTAACAATATTCATTCTGCATATTCATTGCATTCTGAACCAGTTGGAGACGGGATCAACAAGACGGAGTGATACCAAAATATAACGAGTTGCAATAATCGAGGCGGCAGCATATGAAGGCATGGACGACTTTCTCCAGGTCAGAGGTACAGATAATTGATCGCGGTTTGGAGATGATGCAGCATGAAGCTTAATTTTACTACCTGATTTATTTGTTTGTCAAACACCAATCAGTGAGTTTTCTGTAGTTACTAGCCTCTAGGGCGAGGTAGCATAACAGTGAAAAGATGTTTTATGGTCTTGAATAAGAACATGGCCTAGTGGAAGCAAATAGATGGAGAAGAGGATCGGACCTAGTATGGAACCTTGGGGGACACCATAGGAGATGGGGGCTGAGGAAGAAGATGAGTTGCTAATAGAAATTAAAATGTTGAGAGCCATATTAGCATTGGCAATTTTTCTACCACTGGCAAGTCTGCACAAAGGGTATAAACTAAGGATCTTTTGTAAATCTAATAAACTTGAAATTAGTTTGCAGGGCAGTAGGTTGGTGTTGTTAGTGCAGAGAGAATGTTGTGCAGGTTTAAACCTGGATGTTAGCAAACACCCTGCCTGCCGAGGTGTTCCTGAGCGAGACTCTGAACACCTTCCACTGTTTTGCAGCGGACTCTGACCTCCCTGAGAAGAGAATATCTGTAGTAGAATCAATAAAATATGTAGCCATTATTATTATTCCATGGATACTTCCCTATGGACTGTGATCTGTTTTTTAGAACCACAAATAGGCATTTACAGGTTGCAAAGGGCGTCGGACTCCCATAAGAATACACACCTACACTATTCAGTGTCGCTGCTCAGTGTTGATATCATATCACTCAGCTGATGTCTGCTCCTTCTGGTTCATTAATACACTGAACTTATGTGCATTTCTATGTGGTGACGTTTTCAGGGAACAGCCCGGTTCGTATGTAAGCACAGACGCCCTGGGATGATTTCTGCACCTAAGAGGGTGCATTTGAAGTTGCATTGGTTCCAGGACCTTTTAAAGGGAGCCTCACAAGCTGAGAAAGCTTCAAGAAAAAGTCAAAAGAAAACAGAAAATTTCGACTGAATGTTTTTAAGTGTGTTTGATTTCTCTAGGTCTGGCAATCTGTACGTCAAACGTCAAAAATTTGGTCTTTTAATGTCAATATTATATCAGAGCATCTTTGATTGCTTTTGCCACAGACTTCCTAATCCGATTGTGGGCCATGAATTCACTGTAAAGATGTGTTAGAGGTGTGCGTGCATGTTATCATGATGCGGCTTGCTAGGATGATAAACAGTCAGATAGGTAGGCAGTTGGGAAGGATGTAAGGCGACTGAGACAGCATGCTGGTGTAGATGGAGACAGACAGACAGGCAGGTAGGCAGACTCACTCTTACTCATACAGTAAACAAGAGACAGACTGGCTTATAAAAGTGCCAGGTATGCAGGGAGACAGACACAAAGCCAGACAGGCAAAAGAACAGCCAGCCAGGTGGCAAGCGATCCAGTGTCATGCTTTAGTGTGATAATAGAGTGAAATGTGTTAATGCAACTGGAGGGATGCGTTGTTTTGTGGCGACTATTATCATATGGAGAGTATTACAATGTACTTCACATCCCATTAGCAGAGAGACAGAGGGAGAGAGAGCACATGCCCACCTCCACACTTACTCTCGGCATGCTACTCTGCTGCGCTTTCCACCTTCTTCTACCTATGACACATTTGTTGGCTGCTGTGTTTTCCCTTCTCAGACTGCACAGAAAAGACCCAACTGTTATTTATGAAGGATCCTCAAACAGACGTCTTCTGCAAGTTGGAAATGCGATTCATAACAAAGGCTCTGGATACTAAAATCGGGGAGTTACATCAATTTAAATTATAAAGACAAATGTGCATCACGAGTCACCAGAACCCAAAGGGTGATGTCTTTTGTCTCGTCATCAGTCCGAAAACCCTGGAATATTTAATTTACATGCACAAAAAAAAGTATAAGACCTAGAAAACATTGGTGTCTTTCCTGGATAAATTGCACAATCAGTTGATGATGAATTAAAATAGCCATCTTTCGATTGACTAACGAATTAAATTGTTAGTCGTTTCATTACAACATCGGTTTCTATCAATTCTTCAAGGTTGTATTAACAGGTGCAAGCAAGTCGATACAGTTGAGGAAAGGCGGGCTGAAAAAGGATGCCAATAAGTCAGGAACACAAAGGTGGATATTAGAAGAACCATGAACCCCTAGTTTTGACAATGTGGGGAGGGGAGGGGGGGGGTGTGGTGTAAAAGACTAGATCTGTTAACCTAATAAACGTTGTAGTTGAGGTTTCCTGTGCTTGGCTTTGAAACTAGTGCAAGATGAGACAGCTCAGTGGCCACAAATTAAAAAGTATTATAAGATTTTAACAGTAAATCACAAGGAAAAATCTGGTGTCTAATGTGGGGGTTCCTTTGTCTTTGAAATGATTACAGACTTCATATTTTATTAGCAGCTACAAAGTCTGGTAATTCAACTGGCACTTTGGCCACCGTCCAGCCCGTCTACGACTGGACCGCTCTGTTCTTAAATCTGCTTGCCATCTACAAAACACAGGCTGAAGTACTTCTAATTTCCTTTAAGTTCTTTTCCTGCTCTGCGAAAGTACGTTTGCGTTTTGATCTTCGCGAGCTGTCCTGCAGATATCTTTTAATGCAATGCAGGCTGTTGGTTTTCGCAGTCAGATCCAGAAGCGGTACTTGTTACCCATAAAGGCTTGTGTTATGTAACCACACCCCCCCCACTCCATTGACAGAAAAGCAGGTAAGAGGCCATCACAAATATCCAGATCATAATGTATGATTTACAGTCCAGTGAAAATTCAGAATCCTGTCTGTTTAAAGAATTAATCTGTGGCTTAATCCCTCCCGCCTAGAGCAATACCCCCAATCCCTCCATCTATTCCCCCATCTGTCTCCTCATCCATCTGTCCATCCAACCAGCCAGCACGCTTGCCTTGCCTGCATTTACTTGGTAGATGTCTTGCCTGCTTTCTTTCCTTTTCTTTCCAGAGATGCTCTGATTGGTTCAGTGAGAGGTTTGTCGCAGGTGCGCTGCAGGTGTGCTGTTTTCCACCGAAGACATTACAGTTAAATGAAATGCTACGGCGGCTATCTGCACTCTGATTCTTTGGCCGCCGGGAGGTCCTTCTTATCAGCAGATTTCATTTCATTTCCGCTGTCACTTTGGTTTGCTTTGGATCACATCAGCAGTGGTGTGCCAACAAAGCAAGAAATACGACCGCTACTGCAGCACAAAATAGAAACTTAAAATTACTGTGAGTTAAATTCCCCCTGGAGCGCAGAGAAGCGTGGTGTATACTTCTCTTAATTCCCTCCCATTTTAGAATAGACCGTTTTAATGTAAAGAGGTGTGGCCTGCTGCTTATGTTTGGACTCCCTGGTTCTATTACAATTTAAGTATCACTGGAATGGTACTATAGATGGTGTTGGGTTTGGCTATTGGTTTCCTTTCTGTTCTGAACGGTTGTCATTGGTTTATGGGTTTTTTAGCGTTGTAATATGAACAAACGCGAACACATACAAGGCTCTTTAAGTATGCCACAAATACTGTGATAAAGTGCTAATTTATTTCTTCTGCTCCTCATCCTCACCTGTCCTCCTCATGTTTTGTTTCCAGTTTATTTTTGTACAAGCTTTTGTGATAAAGGCTTTTCTAAATAGACCACAGACGCGTGACCTACATTTCTGCCCAAATAAGGGATTGCATTTCCTTTGCTTTGTCAGACTAATGGAGAAATTAAGAGTGGTGCAAAACGATCGCGTCTAACGGTGCCCGAAACCTAGACACTTGTTTTTGTCGAGGTGTCAGGGTTCCATATGGAACCCATCCATCTTCCTTTGTCGAGGTGGTCGAGGACCATTTTTGAAGTAAAGTCCGAATGCGTTGGCAATACAGCAGTTAATGCTGATGTCCCTGTTTGTCGTAGCATAGAGAGAGACTGTAGTGTTTTTTAGCAATGAGTCACTAACCCATCATGGTGTGTTGCAATTACTTTATTGATGTCATGGTTGTAGTGCTGTCAATCAATTAATCGATTCATTAGCAGAAAATGGACGACAGAGTTTGATCGATTCATTATTCAAGCCATTTATAAAGCACAAACGCCCTTTCAGCTTCTAAAAGGGATTTCCTGCTTGTCCTCAGTTTTATATCTCTGTAGTCTGGATGGCTGTCGTATCGCACCAAAGCAGCAATCTGAAGTTGTCACCTTTCGGCTCCAAGGACTTGCGATGAATGTTCTTCATTCTTTATTTTCGACACTTTATACTGTACATTAAACAATTAATCAGTTAATTTAAAACAACAACAATAGATGACCGTGCGCCACCCACTGTTCTGCCTGCAGGATGCTAGAGCTGCATACGTTTTATGGTCTCTCAGCTCTGTGAAAAGTCAGATTACATTCTCACTTTCGAAAGGACACTTTTGTAAGAACAATCCAGCTATTATTGTATTTTATGGCAGTTAAATACATGCCAGTTGGTTAGTTAGTTTGGTATACAACTTGAAACCTTAAAAATATGGTGTCGTCCTACCTTCAAAGCATCCTGGCACTTCAGTGCTTTTCTTACAGTTTTACAAATAAATCTTTTCTCGTCTTTCCTCTGTGCTTTAGCGACTGTATCTGTGTGAAACCACAAACCAGAATCCGGCACAGGACCGCGAAGGTCCACTCTGGCTTGAATTAAAAGCTCAGAGCAGATGACGCTGAAGTGCAGCAAGGGGGTAGTTTCTTTTCCTCCCCCTGCCACCGCAGTGAGTCTTCACGTGTGATCTGACAGCCGAGGGATTAATGAGAAAATGGTAAAACGTGTCGAGTTTTAAATTGAATATGAGCCGGCGCGGTGCGGACCCCCCTGAGGACTGGCAGTGTGAGGACACATGACAAGCACGGCTCCAGTGTAAATTCAATATGGATGTCAGCATGCTAATCTCAGCAGGACAGTGATCTAATGTCTTTCTGTTCCCACACTGTCGATCAATCTCACGCTTTCCATCTCTTTTTTCTTTATCACTCTCCATCCTTTCCCCTCTCTACCCTTCTTCCCCCTTTTCTCTTTCTGTTTTTTGACTTATTCCTCTGTCCTGTCTCTCTGTCTCTGTCTCCCTCTCTGTCTTAAGTTGAAGGTCATACCTGACAGCGCGCTGATGGATGGGGCAGTATGATTTAAGAGAACTGAACACAATAGCACTGTGTGTGTGTGTGTGTGTGTGTGTGTGTGTGTGTGTGTGTGTGTGTGGTTGTTCTCGCCAACAAACCCGACCAAGCTCAAATTAAGCGGTGCAAGAAAAGTTAATTCATTCATTAGTCAGTTGTCAAAAAAAAAAAAAAAAGATTTGCCAAGCATTTTAATAATAAATATTTGAAAGCATTTGTGGCATATAAAATGTCAAACATTGTCCAGCCTCTCAAATGTGAGGATTTTTATAGACGAGGGCATTAATTAATGAATCAGAAAAGCCTAATCAGAGTTGACAAGGAAAGTATTTCTCAGTTAGCTTGAACAGCCCTAATGAAACCAGTGTAGGGTGCGTTTCGTTTACGTCCTGATGCAGCCCCGTTTGTCTGCCGCGTGGTGTTAAGCCGCTGGCCTGCTTCTCCTCGCGAATCACGTGGAGCCTCCCAAAGGCCTGAAAGGTGTGTGTGTGTGTGTGTGTGTGTGTGTGTGTGTGTGTGTGTGTGTGTGTGTCTCAGTCCCTCTTGAGATTAAAAGACTTGGGAGTTTGAGAGTGTGTGTTTGTGTGAGGCAGACGGAGGTTGCTGTAAAGTGAAGCCTCTGTAGACTACACCGCCCCCTTCCATTTCACTGTCCATCAAACACTGTATGAGCACACACACACACACACACACACACACACACACACACACACACAGCAGAGCAGTAAATCAGCGCTCTTTGTTCTTGGAAAACGTGATTGCTCCTGTTTGCTCCTTCCCTCCTCTGAAGTCTCCGCACTCTTTTGGATATTTTTTTCTCTCCTATTTTCTTCTCCCTCTTAGTTTGGGTTCAGTGTTCACGAGTCACATGATGCAAGTCCAAATCCAGTCTATTACAAGTCCCTGTAATGGTTAAATAAGTCTATTTCTGTAACATTTTCCATTAAGCTAACAAATGGTAGAGGAATATTTTTCAAAGAATCATTTTGAGAAACCTGCGATCCTACTGTTGCCCACAGACTCCCATCTAATGATGAATTTAGGCAGGAAATGACCCACTAAATAGAGCCACTCTCATTAAATATCTCTCATTAAAGAGCGACTTCTTATTTGGCTTTCTTTGGTAATAATTTTCTAATGATGTTAGGGAGGTGGCGTAAAGGGCAGGCATCTCAACAGTTTGCTCGGTTAAGGAAAGGCTGGTCATCTGGCAACTGGATCGCTTGTCATTGCAAGACAAGAGATATTTGAATTTCTTCCCAGTATTAATCAGCGTCTGTGGAACCGCAATGCCTGAAAAAACATGAACAGTGTGGCATATAGTCGGCAAACGTATTTTTACGATTTAACAGGCAGGACTCAGGCTGGCAATAACTAAGAAGTCTTTTAATTTGAACGGGAGTTTGATGATGGCGTGTCGGGGGAAGATGGCGTGGCCACCGGGGGATGACTGTGGAGGCGTGGCTGGCAGGATGCAAACGGGTGATCCCGCTCTCATCCCAGGGCGACGTTTTGTCACGCCCTCGTGGAGGAGACGCCTTCAGAAACTTCTCCGTTAGGTAGTCACATATTAACACAGCCTATAGCTAATTCCATTTTGGAGCCACTGCCAAGCTGGCGAGATATTAAAACCTTGAGTCCCTTAAACTGTGAATTCAACAAATCTCGAATTGAATCACTTAATCTCCTCCATCTTTTTTTATTAGCAAAGAGCAATGAGATTCAGCTGGTCACCTAGCTAAATATCAAACCCGGTTTTTGTCCTCCGAATGTCTTTGCGCTTCAGTCCTTCAAAGTGAATGTATCTATAACGCTTGATGCCTCCCATCGTTGAAAGTTTTACCCAAGTAGATTCAGTAAGGGATTTTAAAAGGCTTTGGATTCAATAAGCAGGTTGGATACTGGTTTTGATTCGATAAAATGCTGCTGAACCAAAGACCTCTCCTCCCCTGCTCCTCTCCTCTGCTCTACCTCTCCCTCCTCCTCTTCCTCTCCTCTCCCTGTCCCTCTCCCTCCTCCTCCCCTCTTCCTCTCCTCTCCTCTCCTCCCCAACAGAACCCTGCAGGTGTTAAATAACACACCTGATAGCAACCTAAAAATACCCCCAGAGACAGTCATTTTCCCTCCGTCTCTGTCCGTCTCCCTCTCTTTGTCTGTCTCCCAAACACTCCTATCTCTCCTTCCTCTTTTCCTGCTACATCCGCTCTGCACTCTTGACTCTCCTTCTTTCTTCTCCCTCTCGCTCATCCCTCTCTCTTTAGCCTCGGTGTAAACACGGCCTGTGATTCAGCTCTGATGCAGATCAGCCCTCCTGCTGAGGCCGAAGATGGTTGGAGCTTGGGTTTTTTTTTTTTAAGCTCTGAACGCACCCCTCGCCGGGGTTACCACAAAGGACGATATCAAAGGACGAGGCGGGGAGGGAGGGAACAGCAGAACTGAAGACCGAGAGATAGATGGCGGCCAATTACGTGGCTCAGGTTAGTGTGAACAGTGGGACAGGCTGCTGTCAGCAGCGAGATAAAAATAGACACTATCTGTTGGGATGTATGTTTGTGAGAGAGAGAGAGAGAGTGTGTGGTTCTTGCATTTGTACTCTTGATCTTGAATCTCTGTTTGCATGTTTGGCAGGTGCATCTGAATGTGCACGCAGTGTTTCATTTGCATGATTTGCTGCTAATTGTGCATTGGATATGTGGGTAAACATACATACACTGTACCTATACACTTCTTCGTTGGGATGAGTAGAACACCTCTGGGGTTAGCGGCACTATCTTCGTGGGGACCCGTCATTGACGTAACCCATTCCCTAACCCGAACCGTAAAACCAAGTCTTAACCCTCAAAAAGCCCTTTAAACTTGTAAGGGTCCAGCATTTTGGCCCCACAAAGGAGGTGGGACCCCACAAGTATAGTGGGCTCCTGTTTTTTGGACTCCACGAATATAGTAAAACGAGAGCAGTCTACAGTGGCAGATCAAGTTGTGTGTGTGTGTGTGTGTGTGTGTGTGTGTGTGACGGAGAGAGAGAAATTCCGTCAGATCTATCGACGACCAATTATACAATTACCTCTGATGTGGAAAGAGTCTGAAGATGGACCTGTGTGTGTGTGTGGTCGGCTCACAAACAAACAAGAAAGCCATTTTGCACTCTCTCACACACACACACACTGTGAGCTGAATGTCATGCTTGATGTAATGAGTTTCATGGGTGAGTGTCTCCATGTAAGGCCGGGTCATTAAATGGTAATGGTGAGATGAGAGCTAATCTGTCGCACGCTGACAGCGGTGATAGATGGACGGGAGGGGCAGAGAAAGAGGGAAGAGGAGGGGGGGAAAAGAGGGGCGCTGGGAATGGGGAGGGGGTGGGGAGATGAAAGAAGGGTTAGGAAAAGTGAGAGGTAGGAGGGAGAGATGAAAGAGAGAGGGTGGGTAGAATGGGAAGAGAGCGAGGCAGAGGCAACAACAAAAAAAGGCAGAGGGATTATTTTTACTCTCCTGCTCAAAATATAAACACATCAGAGGAGGATATTTTCCCGAATTGGGTGACAAAATATTAAAATCCTGTGGATGAAGTTGTGAAGTCGAATCTGTTTCCTGTTGGGGGAAAATAGAGGAAAAACTAAACAAAACAAACCCCCCCCCCCCCAAATCTGCAGATTAGCATCGTTACCTGCCATCAGCTCAGAGAAGCCCATGTGTGGATGCGTAAGTCCTTCCGGACACGTGGACAAGCAGCGTTTGAACCAGGATGGTTTGGGAGACTGTCGAGGTAGCTGGAAGGCATCGGACTGGAGACCCGCATGCGTACATCCACAGTCCAGCTGAAACTGGATCCCTTATTGCCTGACAGACTTATCGGTACTCTTGATCAACAAAAAGACAATCCCTTCTCTCTTGTTTTACCTATCAGGACGATGCAGCGGCGTTTCTCTCTTCAGCAAACCATCTCGACTGGTGCAGATACTGGCCGGCCATGACGTTCGATTTGTAGTTTCGCTAACTTAAAAAATAAATGTTTACAGGATCTAAAAATAAAAATATGACTTACAGCGTCGATCCTGCCCTCGACTGGGACTGTTAGAGTGCAGGGTGGTCGTAGTGACGGGACACTTTGTGTTTTAAGGGGGTTGCAATTCTTCATTTGTGCAAAAGCGTACTACTCGTGCTGTCGGGATAATCTGATCCGCAGGCTGCCGATTCATAGAGAGAGAAAAAGGTAAACGTGCTAGGTGTTTTTGTTTTTTATCTGTTTGTGTTGGAAAAGGTGTTTGCTAATCTAAAGAAACAAATGTAGCGGCAGTAGGAAACCCCCAAGTGTCTCTCGTAACCTCCCGCCGGAAACACTTCTCCAGCCTGCAGAATGGGGGGGGGGGGACAACCAGATATCCAAAAAGTGGCTAAAGTCCAAATGACTGTCAGGAAATGATGGCTGCTAAATGTGAAAGCGACTTAATTCCCTAGAAGATGCCAGCGCCTTGGAAGAAGGGCTTTGGTTCTCCAGAATGGTTTGAGGACGTTTTTTCAGGGTGGATCTCTTTACCTCAGGGCTCGGATGGAAGCTTATTCAGCCGCTGCGCCGTGACGTCCTGATGGCAGATGGTATTTGTGGATTTTGCTCGGTGCGGCGTCGCTGCCGTCTCCCTGGTGACTGACTTGACCCCCCGTGCTCTGGAGCTGGCGTCCACGTTATCTGCAGTTACGTTAATCTGTTTCAGGCCACTGGCTTGCATTCAAATGTCTGTCCCTTTTCCGTATCTCGATGCACACGTGTGAAGTAGGGCCTCCATTCATGATTATTTTGCTATTATTGATCCATTCGTTGATTAGTTGATAAAATTCCTGGAAGGTCTTGTTTAGTCGGAAAGGGTTTTAACTTCCAATGATGTTGGAGCTTTAATTAATGCCTATTATCATTGTCAGTTAATCTTTTGGTTATATTTTTGATTAAGTGATTAATAGTTCAATCTACGAAATGGCAGAAGATAGTTAAATATACACAAGTGCCCGACGTTGTGTCTGAGAAACAGTCCAAAACCCAAACATATTCAATTAATGATGATGTACACAGAGAAAGGCATCCAAACCTCGCATTTTAGAAGTCGGAAACGCAGAATGTTTGGCTTTTTAACTTTCAGAAATGGATCGACGAATCGCTTAATCGAATGACTGTTAAGGTGCTAGTGTTGAGAACGTTTTCTTTTTTCCATTCAGATTACGTTTCCGTTGCTTTATTCCACAGGCACACGCTTCGTTACAGTGTTTTACTACATCTTGGGCTAACCCCCCCCCCCCCAATAAACACTGAATGATCTAAACGCTAACTTGAAGGTTAAAACGGGGCTGTTTTCGTATTTCGTGACATTATCGAGATACGCGGTTTTCATTAGGCAGCAGTGAATATTTTTAGTACAGATGGAATTGAAGCCTTTGTTCTCTGTGTGCTGGAGCTCAGTAGTTACCAGATTACACCACCGCTGGTTCAATTCCCCCTGGAGGCCGCCGTAAAACGTATGCACTCCAGGAACTGCAAGGTGTTCCAGATGAAAGCATCCATTAATCACCATATGAATGTCCCCCTTTATGTGTCATTACGCTGTTTTTTAAGGAGCTGGTGTTTCTGGCTTGCTTAGTCATTCGCAGTTGACCAAATGACACATCTCGTCATCTGTAACTCTAGCTGACTGGTGAATATTTTCACTGCCGTGAGAAAATGAAAGGCTATATTTGCATGACAGTGTGTCTTTATAGCTCTGCTGAGGATGAGGGTAGAGAGGTTTAATGGCACTCATCATAATGCCGTCTTTAATCATTCATGATTCGCCTTTCTATACACATTACTGAATATTTTAAAACCCTCTTTTATAGTTTAAATCATCTGTCAGGAGGCCTGGCTGCAGGTAGAAGGTTCTAGCAGTGTTCTGCGTGTGTGTGTGCGCGACTGTTGCAAGCTGTTTTTGAAGCCAAGCTGTCTGAATGCACAGTGAATTTAGTTTATACAGTACTGAATGTCTGTAGTTGGCTCTCGGTCACGCCATGTGCCATCAACGGAATGCAAA
This sequence comes from Coreoperca whiteheadi, assembly GCA_011952105.1. Taxonomy (NCBI): domain Eukaryota; kingdom Metazoa; phylum Chordata; class Actinopteri; order Centrarchiformes; family Sinipercidae; genus Coreoperca; species Coreoperca whiteheadi. The sequence continues at coordinate 2,467,259 of CM022478.1, read as the reverse complement.
GTGGCCTCCACGGCAATGGGAGCGGCGTATTCAGCAATCCAAGCATCTCTTTTGTAGGTATGGATGTAATTTAACCCTTGCGTACTGTCCGGGTCAAATCTGACCCGTTTTGACCTTTGACAGCAGTAAAAACACCCTAAATGCCTTTCCTCTAGCCTGAAAGATTTCCTAAAGTGACCCGAAACGCACAAAAATTCAAATATTTGAAAGTGTCATGCTTTTGTACAGGTGCCACACATTTTGTTCCGGGTCCAATTTGGACCGCATCCATGGAAATGGATTTTTGTTCCATTTCCAGTGTGGGTCAAATCAAGGAAAATAGTGGTTTTAGGGAATCTTGAAACTGCACCCGAGCAGCCGTTTCAGTGCCTGAGGTTATTTCAGCAGGACTTAGTGTCCAAGAGGTCATTGACCGGAGGCCTGTACTACGCAGCAGGATTTGGGCTGAGCGAGGTAACTTCAGGTTTAACCCTGGCTTTCCTGTCCTACGGCGGTGGTTCACTTCCTACCGGGGTGGATCGCCGTGGCAACTGATGCTGAACGCCAAACCTGCTCCGGAAGCAGGTTACGCTGGAGTAAACAGGATCAACGCGTAGAAAGGCGCCGCCTGTATTGGCTACTGACCAATCAGCTCTCCTGATATCATCCTACAACAGCTGAAGCACTGAAGCCTTGTTCTTGTTGTAGATATGAAAGTGAGCCTACTCACCGCCTTTAATTAGGTTCATATATTCATCTGTCATTTGCTCCCAAGTCCGTTTCACACCGCTCGGGTTGCAGCTCGAAGAATGAGGCTAAAATGATCACACCCGCCATAAGAATACAGCTAAGCAACACATTAATTTAGACCTAATGAAATACACAAATCTTCCTACCGTTTATGTTTTTTTTGTACAACTTTTAGGTTTATTTAAATTCTTAACTATTGAGTTACATTATACTTTACTCTTGATGCTGGACGTAAGTCTTGCACTTTATTCACTCTTTTTCTTTTATTTATGGATTTTAATCCGCCGTTGTTTTCAAGCTTTACTCTTTAATTCCCTATGCCGGCATATTTTACTGTCGCGTTTTACGTGTAAAACACTTTGTAACGCAGGTTTTTACTATTACTATCATTATAAATGTAATAGTAGTCAGATCCCGTGCCCTAATGACGGGGCAGTGATTTTATAAGCCTATTAATTAATTCACACATTTACACAGTCAGGGTATTTTTTTTATTTTTTTTGCCAGCTGTCCTTCCTGCATTTGGCAGCTGTGTTGCTTTCAGCTGGATTATGTGTTTAACATGTTTGTATTTCCCTGAATATTATAGTTTGCTCTGCTGCCAGTAGACGTGTCCATGTTTGCGATTGCCCATGAGCTGCAAACACCACCTCTTTCATGTGACTGGATTTGGAAAACCTGGGCTGACTTATCGAGCTTATCTTTTTTATTTTTTTTGTTTTGTGTTTGTTGGCTGACCGTTAATGGTTATAATTAGATAAAAGTTATGAGGTTTTTGTTTTATGATAGAGCAGCGAGGAAAGTGTTTGATGGTTATATAATCAACCCCACAGTTTCTGAATGTTTTTGCCCTTTTCAGTTTCAATAAAATATATTTAAATCATTTAGGCTGTTATGTTTTCATGTCCCTGTAAAATAGGACATAATATTGTGTGATGGTAGATGTTTTTTCTTCCATAAACGAGGGGTGTAAAACCTAAAGAATACACTCTCCATGCTCTCTGAAATGAAAGATTAATGTCCATTGTGTCAGAAAGGCTATTTATACATCACATATAGATCTGTGGTTCAAAATTTGGTATAGACACTCAGGAGGGGGTTGAGCCTGGCCATACTGTATGTAAAGGTTAAAATGTTCACACTGGTGCAAATATGATAGCTGAGTTTCTGTACCAATACCAGACGTCTTACTTTCACAAAATCTGTACGAGCTAAACTTCTGAAATGCATCAGTGTTTAGAAAGTACAGTGAGGGATCTCCAGCTGGTGGCCTCGGGTGTCAACTGTGTTGCAGTGCATGGATCGGCTGCGTTCTCAGTTCTTGCATGGCGCCACCTAACCCCTGGTTACCATGTGTGAAAAGGCGTGACTTTTAGAGGTTTTTATGCAGCAAATGCTCTTCGCCAAACCAGCAGCTGAAACTAATCCAGAGATTAGAAAATGCCAATTGTAGATGAGGACCGTGATATAAAACCTAAGTGACCAACGTTAACTTAATGCCAGTTACAGTCACCCAAGCCTTTCTATGGCTGCAGGAAGTGTTGACTTAGCGTTAACAACATGCCAACGCGGGCGTTCGGCTACAGGTCTCTCATTGTCTTCAGACTTAGATAAGCCCGAATCTCAAACGATAATCAAAGGGTTAGCCTGGAGCATAAAAGAGCTTTCTAAGGCAAACCCCCCCCAGAAAATGTTCTTTCATCATCTTTGGTTGTAGCTTTCATGAGCACGTTTCTTGGCCTTCTGTCTTGTTGACCGTTGACTCCTCACTTTTTATCTGTCTGCTGGAAAAACAAGGGGAGAAGCACTTCTGTCACTTGCACTGACGTGCATTTGCTCATTATCCCTTCAATAGAAAGCTCCGGATGAGTGAGCTGGTTTTTTTTGTTTTGTTTTCGCTGAGCGCTGCAACCCTGCCCGTCCATTAGAAACGAGAGCTGTGGAATTAAGTAACATATTGATCGTGGATCGTTTCCCAGCTTCCTTCGGCTCCTCCTCCGCCTTCTCACTGAAGGTCAGAGGGATTCCCCAGGCACTTTGGAAAGATTTAGGCAGAGCTGCTGGCAATGGGATGGATTTGGCACGAGAGCGAAAATTCTGCTTCAGTGGTTTCCAGCCTCCACCCCCCCCCCCCAATCAGACTCAGGGGTTGGTGTAATCTTCAGGGACATGTTTTACCAACTCACTCAGTTTCCTGTGACTCTGATGGAGATATTATTTCAGTTAATTACATTTAAGTCAGATTCTTTACACCTACTTTATTTCTAAACTGAACCAGTCCCTCTGTCTTTTTTCCCCCGTGACATAATTACTCACTCTGCCCTTAGGGATCAGTAAATGATGTTTGTTTTCTTCAGATCTTAACTTGGTTTCTTTGTAAATAATAATAATAACCTTAGCGAAGAGCAAACTGCTTTCAGATATGAGTTTATTGGCATTTCTGCTACATTGGAGTCCGTGGAGAAGAAAGATTGTAGAGAGACGGTCTGTATGATCCGACACACACTAGTCTGGTTACACCGGTTCATACGTAAGTGTTGTACTTTAAAGTTTGGTTTTACTTGGGTGCCTGTATCACGACAGCTATACTGCAGCTGCCGGGAGAAGTTTCAGGCAGGAGGAGGCCAGCTGACAATCCGTGGCATGCCCCACGGTCCACTTACCAAACAATAAGCCGGCTTTTCAAAGTGCTCAGAATAGTGACTTTAAGTAAAAAATCAGCTAAATTAAAATTGGAGCAACTCGAAATTAAACTTGGTTAAACTTCATGTGACAATCTCTCTCCTCTTAGACATCCTGTTTCAGACACAGAGCACATACATTTTTATTGTCCACGACAAAATTAGACATGTTCCTTTTTCCCTTCCCGATACCTGGGCTCGGGGTATCGGCTGACACCGAGTACTGATCCGCCTTTGTAGTGTGTTCTTCGGGGTGACAGAGTCTTCAGATGCTTTATTAAGTTACTCCTGTCAAAGTTTCTAATACCTGTGTCACCCTTCGAAATTGCAGCCTGGCACATGAGACATGTTGCCGTTTTGCCGGCCGGTTGGTCCAGTCTGAAATACTGCCAAACAGCGGATGTACTGCTAGCGCATTTTCATTTCTTCTTCGTTGCTCAACTTCCTGTGTTTGCATTCCGAGCAGCAAAGAAGAACCGATTTACGATTGGCAGCGGGCATAATAACTAGGTCTTGTTTAAGAAAATGGTATCGGATCAGTACCTGGGTTCAAGTGCTCGCCGATACCGATGCCAGAATTTGTTGCGAAATCGGTGATATTTCCGATAACTAGTATCGGAATCGGAACAACTCTAAACAAAATCCTCCATTTGAAACGTCCTCTACTGGAAAAAAATCGGCTTCCCACAACTACAGACTTCCAGCCATGTCGTTGAAAACTGACCCCTCTCCAGATATCGTTTTTATTTTGTTAGTCGTGCTCCCCTTAATCTCACTACCTTGTTGATGTCAGGAATGTTGTAGCATACGTAAGTGGGGCCTTTGTAACACCTAGCATTAGCACTGTGCTAATGCAAGCAGTGCTTTCCCTCTCGTCCACGCCAATAGAACTGCCTGTTGTAAAATGAAGTGTTAGGAGCTAAGCTGTCCCCGCACAGTAATCTGTAAGCTTGGACATTTATTCCTGTACCGTGCGTTTATTTCTGGCTTCTAGAAAAAGATTTTCTGTACCTTTCAATGCTGTTGTTTGATAATGTGGCCCCGGGAATCTCGGGTCCTCGGTGTAGGCAGGGGACCACTGTGCTTCGCTTGGTTTTCACTGGTCTCGGTGTGATGGAATGTGTCGTGACACACCGGATTCGAACCCACGCACCAGACAGTGCAGTCTGTGAACCAGCGAGCCAACGGGACGCCTCGGAGGGCTTTCGCCGTCGCTTTTAAATGAGACTGCAGCGAAGGCAGGACCCGCAGCCAGCGGCTAATCCTCCGGCATCTGTTCAGTCCAGCCAGCTGTAGGAGAGAGGCCCGGCAGCGAGCGCGTGTGCCAATCCGGGTCGGCCCAGTCCATGCCGGACCAGACCAGACAATTACCTTTCCAGCTTAGCCCCTGAGCCGACTTTAATGAGGCACACTGGCCTGTATATCCCACATCCGTCCCTCCATCTTGTCCTCTATTTGTGCTCCACCTCTCAGCGTCTCCTCCTCATCCTTGCATCCCTCCCTCTGTTTCCCTCCATCTATTCCTCCATTTGTCCCCCTAGTCACCTCTACATCCCTCCTTCCTTCCCATCGTCCCTTTAACGCTGGCCTCTCTTCTTCTTGACATCCAACAAGAAATATGTGGAAAGCGGCAGTGCCAGTTTCTGATCTTTTGCTATGTTCCCTTCCTCCTATCTCTCTTATCCAATGTTCAATACATATTCCCTTTCAACACGGTCTCTTCACTTCACCTCTGTCACCTGTCCATCCTGTCCTTCACCTCTGCCTCAGCACCTCCATCTATCTATTCTCCCCCAGCCTCCCGACCTTCCTCCGTCCATATGTCAGTCTTTCACCTCTGCTGCACTCCGCCCATCTAACCTTTTTGCCTCCTCGCCACGTCCCCCCCCCCCCCCCCCCCCTCTCCCCCCCCCCCCCCCCCCCCCCCCCCCCCCCCCCCACCCCCCCCCCCCCCCCCCCCCCCCCCCCCCCCCCCCCCCTCCCCCCCCCCCCCATCCCCCCCCCCC
>CM022478.1:2431542-2461818 GCA_011952105.1 Coreoperca whiteheadi | reverse complement strand
CCTCCCCCCCCCCCCCTCATCTGTTCCCCTCCATCCATTCCCTCATTGACCTCAGCCGTCATCCCTCCCCCTATCCGTCACTGCGTCCTCCACCTCACATTTACCCCTTTAACATCTCCTCCCTGTCTCACCCTGAACCCCACCTCCTCCCGGCACCCATCATCTCATCCTGACCTCTCCAGCGCCGGGCCATAAGTATCATTGCTGTGCCATCCCTCTTTCCTTTCCACCTCTCATCTCTACTTCACTGCCATCATGATTGTGATTGCAGGAGAGGTTAAAGATCCTATCAGCACCCTAGGTGTCATTAGCGCACACACACACACACACACACACACACACACACACACACACACATATACTGTGTATTGGAACATACCGGCACTTAAATGTGCTCCTCTCACATTGTTGAAGTTTTTATGTGAATTACCCAGAGCTGTGTTTGTGTTCATGATCGGAATGACTCTTGTTTGTGTGCTAGCGTTTGCACAAGTCCATGATGTGTGTGCCTGTGAGTTTGTGGGTCCTGATGTGGTCTCAGTAATAATCCATTTTGCGTCGTGCATGACAGTGTGGGCAGAAATAGCCTGGCTGTTTGGACTGATAGAGTCCATGGCGCTGTCTAGAAATAATTTCTCCGACTGTGGAATGAGGCCAGAGCCGGCTGACCCCATTAGGACAACCTTACAACTCATTGTGACGGGGCAACCGCCGCTGATCGACAAGGCTCGCTCACCTCTGTCTGACTAATGGCTCCGGACTGGCAGCCTGTCTGTGGTCTGGGCCAGATCAGCCTGAAGACCGGAGACACGGCTGTGCAGGGGCACAATATCGTGGCATTCTCTGCAAAAATAACCCCCAAAAAATCCATCCTGGGCAGATATTTGGTTTTAGTGCGGAGCCTGGCAGGTGTCAGGGGTAATAATGATAATCTGTGTCCACGAATGAATACTTAGTGTCAAGTTGTTGTTGTGGTGTGACGTTAGATTGTCGTGGCTACTCCGATCCGTTAGGAAAGGGCACCCAAAGTGTTGGTGACGTGGTGCCTTGAAGGGCCTGCAGATACTGAACTCCTTCCTTCGTATACTCTACAGTTATACTTTGTGTTTGAAAATGTTGAAGATGTCGGTGCTGCAGTACTTTTGTTTGCGCTGCAACCTCTCTAGCATCGGTGCTACCTCAAAAGCTGAAGGTTAGGGGGGGAGCAGAGACGTTGTCGTCTTGACTTTTCGTAACTCGCGGCTCTGGTTTGCATCCCGTCTCTCACCAACAGTTTCTTTAAACCGGAAGCCGACGTTTCAGGGGCCTCAACGAAATCCTGCTTTGTTTCCTAAACTTAACTAAACCTCCACAAAAACAAACGCCCGTCTGAGTTCTCCTGTAAAACCGCCCATTTTGTTTTCAGCTATGAGGTCTTTTTGGTTACTTGCCAAAGCGGTTGGTAGAATTGACCAATGGGATTGAGTCAAAGCCAGAGTTTATCCACATCAAGGGGGTAGCTGGTCTTAATTTCACATTCGGTTTACAACTCATCTGGGGCGTGTAGCTGCTCCACCGCTCGCCTCTTAACTAATGACTCCCTGAGTAGTGGAGGCATCGAGAGCAGATTAATCAAGAAAGGAAACCTCTAATGTTTCCAATGAATTTGAAGTTAAGTTTCATCATTGTTACAAAACCCTGTTTTGAAAGTAAGCGAGGCTTTGGTAGAAAGAAATGCATCTGTCAGAAGTTCTGCTGTAGATAAAACAACAGATTAAACAGCCAGTTACACAACAGCCTGTATGGAGAACGCAGATCCATCCCCTGCACTCTGGATGCACTAATCATATGTCTGAACTGGTTTGGGGAATAATGAAACTCTTAACATTTGTCTGAGGCTTTCCAGGAAACTGCTTGCCTCGGGGATTTCACCTTTTCCGAATACATGTCGAGGCATAAGTCATTCTGCTAAACTAAAACACAACGTCAGAATACAGGCTGGAAGGTGTTCATCCAGAGCTCGGCTGAGCATAAGTGGTCCTTTGGAGGAATATCTTGCTTTACATTCACACAGATCCATGCATTAACGCCAGGGAAGTGCATAAAAAAACCCTGACATGACTCTTTGAAGTGAGCACGTGCGCATTACAAGCAGACAACAGTTTGGCAAAGACACATCCAAAAGCTTGACCCTTAGCTGTTTGTCTGAAGCATGACACAGCCAGTGTAGCCTGGCGTAAGGTTCAGGTTTTTGAATTTCACAGTAAATACTAAATGAGTTGTAGAAAACTTTGTTGAACGTGGTTTTTCTAGTGTTTGCAACAGAAAAAACCCCACCGAGTTAAGTGTATGATTCCTGTAATATGTATCTTTAATGGGAAATAGTTGGAATTCCCCGTTTTTAAAGACTAATTGTTTGCTTTATGTACAGCATTCAGACCTCTGCATTGGCGTCCTGTGATTTCATCTGCTGTTCATTCTTTTATTAAGTCGTCTCAGTCTCATCCATGTTGCTATTTCAACAGTTCTGCCTTTGCGTCGTGCACACGTGCATCCTTTTAGCCCCGCTCTGGTTTCCACACTGTAATCCACACATTTTACCAAGTGTTTCCTAAGGTCGCTCGGGGCCTGGAGCTGATCCCAGACAGGAAGGCAGTCTGTAGCTAACCAGGCTGCTAATCTGTAACAGCTCCAGTCATTTCAAGTTCAAATCCGCAATACTGAAGGCGAAAGGGAACAGCATGAAGGAGAGGCGTTTGGGCCAAAAATAAATATACACGAAACAAACAAACATACATTCCAAAAGAGTAATGCCAGTTTTGTGCATTTAAGATTTGGGTTCACTTAATTAATTCTAGTCTTACAATTGCACCAATGATTAGTCTCTGCTGAGGTCTCAGTGGTCTAACTCACTCAATTGTCGGCAACTCTTTTGTTCATCCAATAAGTTTATGGCTGCTTTCACACCTCTAGTTCGGTTCATTCGGGCCGAACCGAGGGCAAACAATTATACACTGTAGCATTTTTCAGCTGGTTTGGTTCCTTTTCACACCACACTGATCGCTTTGGTCCGAACCAGTTGAAACGAACCAAAATGCAGTCACATGACGACATCCACATCACTCATTGGCCGTGGCGTGTTTCCTAAACTGCTTTTCGATTGGTCAGAATCTACGTGCGGGAAAATTCCAACAGAAGAGGAAAAGCCAGCAAACAACACGGAGACGACAGAGACGACTGCGGGCTGGTTTTGTCCCCGTTCAGAATCTGTTACATTGTTTGTATCCACCACAATATGCAAACAATGCATTTCTATAATGAAGCGCGGCCGCGGCTTGAAAACAATGTTCTAATGCTGACTACGGCAGCTGCTTCAGTCCAAAAATGATCAGTACTTTTTGCAGGTGGGTTCGTTTGTGGCGAGAACGTGATCCGACCTCCAGAGTCCCTTTGAAAGCCTACCGAGACCTCCTTGAAGAGGTGGTCTCACATGTACTGTGTATTAGTTTAAATCACAGTTTAGTTTCCTTGGATGGCAAAAAATTTTTGTCAAGTGTTTTATGAAATGATACCTTTCGTGGCCTTTCGTTAAGCATGCTGGTAGTTTTATTTGTGTATTTGGTTTTCTAATAAGGAAAAAAACCTACCCATAATGGTAACAGTGTTGGTTCATCTCAGTGATGGACACATTTTCGTCAGTTTGTTTGCCATAAAAATCCATTTATAATACAGTTATATACATTTACAAAGTTTGTTGTGAGGTTACCTAATGCGACTGGCTTTGTTGATCTGTTCGTACGGTCCTTTCCTCCGTCTTTCACGCCATCTTTGAGTATTCATTTTGAACCTGAACCCGTCAAACTGTAACTCACCATGTAAGTAATCACAACTCAAGGTCCAGTTCCAGATTAATTTTGTCAAACTAACTAACTCATGTTTCATATTTGTCGTGGTAAAACCGTTGTAGTCTCATTTTTATCAGAGATTTCACTGATGAGAGATTATATTCAGAGCGTATAGAAAATGGCACATACAGACACCTGTTCTCCATAAGTTTTCCCTCCCACCTTCCAGCTGGTGGGGGGGGCTGAATCCGGGATTCCTGATATACAATTATGCTGTCTGCACTCTGTGATAGCTGCTGGCTGACTCCTTCGCAGAGCATTGCAGAGGGATGGGGGCTCCCAATTTATATCTCCATACAAAGCGCACACCCGTTGGTTGTGTTTCCATGCAGGGAGAGTGTTACTGCAGCCCGACGCCGTAACGAGGGTAATACAAGCTGATATCAGAAATCACGGTGACATTTGTGTACCGTAGCTGCGACGTAAAAATGCTAATGTTGTTCCTGCGACAGCGGTAGCGGTGGCTGGAGGATCAGACAGAGTGCCGCCGATCTTATTAGATAAAGCAGTCATTACGCTCATGGCTTGGCTGCCGCGGAGCCACAATGGCTTCGCTCATAAAAACACCAACAGACTGGGTTCGGCGTAGATGTGACGGGATTGCGATGACTCCTGGCCAAAGTTGATGGGACAAAGAAGACGTTCAAAGGCATTATTGTAGACATTACCGTTCAGAGGCCGTTTCTAAAGGGAAGGCTGCAACATTTAGATACGGACTATGATGTGGAGTGTTAGGTGATGATGTGTTTTGGGGAACATGGGAGCAGTAAAAGCGTGTCTTAAAGACTGCGGGGCTGAAAGAGGTTTTTTTATAAAGCTGAAAAGTCCTGGTTGTTTGTGGATTAGAAATGGCTTGTTAATCTTATTAGATTAAAGAGTCCACACGGGTTTAATTCACTATTTTCTAGTCAATCCAGTAAATAAGTGGATAAGGATTTCCCTTAATGCAAAACTAGAAACTGCCTTTTCAGGAAATTGCTGTTTTCTCATAAATGAATGATTATGAAAGATGAAGAACAGCGACACTGGAGACCTAAAAAAACTCTGCTGAAAGGTTTCTTTTTTTTACGTTTATGGCTGAATCCTTTGGTCAGTCATTTGTAGAAACTAGCACTGACACACAGTTCAGCTGACAGCAGTGCTGGTAGTTGATTCATCATCATTCACCCATCAAGACGTCCAAACGTGCCCTGCTTCCAGCTTCTCAATTGTAAGGATTCGCAGATTCTCTGTTTTATATCAACGTAAACCGAATATCTTGGGGGGGTGGGTCAGGTTGTTGGTTCAGACAAAATGAGACATTTAAAGACGTCACTGTGGGGAATCTGTGATGGGCATTTTGACTTGTTTCTGCCATTGTTCGAGAGACCAGAAAATGGATCGATTTAATTCAGAAAATAACCAGTGGCTGAAGGGTTAATGAGTCGCAGCCCAATATCATAGAACACTTCATAGTGTTGGCTTTGGGGCTGTCGGTCACCTTGAGTCTGTGGAACATTTAGGTGGCATTATTCATCGTGTTATAATATTTTATGGAGATAATTATAAAGAAGCTAGTCAAGGAAATCATTTTATCTGAAAATTAAAAAATCATTTGTTGCCCACATGAAAACGAGTAGCTGTGGCAAGTTTCTTTTTGGTGGTTAGTGGATAAAAGACAAAGTTAGTAATCCACCTCGACCCTGTTGCTTTAAATAAAGCTCCTCGTTTACTCCTGTGCATCAGGCCCGCATAGTGACAGACGAACAGTTGAGTAACAGACGAGCAGCGGAACTGCTTAACAACGCCCCGTCACGGTCCACTTAATACGGAGGTTGCAGCGGAAGAGATTATCGTGGCATTACCGCGGTGAACCTCAACATCATCTGACAAAACTCTTGTTTTACTACGAGATGCCGCGCTTTCACGGCGCTGTCACAAATGTCACGGCCACACGAAGACGACCCCGCCTTGACGCCGATAAACAAGATGTGTCACACGCTCACCTGCAAAACGCTCGGCCCTCGCCGGAGGAGCGCAGCCTACACAGCATCAGAGGTGTCAAGCACACGCATTGTGCGCTCAAGTAAACGTACTGTACAAAAAGACGTTCGCCACACACCCACACACTTGACTCCCACGTCACCCCCCCCCCCCTCCTCTTTCGCTCCGTCTGATTCTGTCTTTCTTTCCCTCCGTCTACTTTCCACTGCTCTCTCGGCCCTCTCTGACAGTGAAGAGGGTTAGTGAAGTGAGAGGAAGAGAAGGCAGTAATAACGCCCCCGACTCGGCACTCTTCAAGAGGCCGAGTAGCATTGACATATACAAACAGGAGATGAGAGGCGACAACTGCCTCACATGCTTCCAGACCTCCATTCCTTTCGTTCCTCCTTCCTGTCGTCCACTTCATGTGTGTCTAGTCTGGCACCATGTCTGCTTCAGATCTGCCCCGGGCCATTTATGGTATTACCTCTGTTGTGGACGGAGGACGTGAAGATGGCAAGTGCGTGTTTTTTATAGCAGCGTGCTGACATTTTTATACTGTGCACCTTACTGAAAAGGCGCTATGTGTTTGTCTAATGGCATTTTAACCAGCTGTTAATGCCTGCTCTCCTTCACCCCATTTACACACAACAACACTCATCTTCCTCCTCCTCTTTTTAAATTCTTTTTTTTCGAAGGAGCGTGGTCGATCCATCTCCCTAAAGGGCATTACTTGCTTCGTGTCGGCAATAATTGCAAAGAGAAAGGGAAGGAGAGGCTATTACCCCTCCACTTACATCTAGTTTTGGACCCGCCCGCAGTTAGTCATTCTATTTGAGGCACATGAAGCACATTCCAAAAAACAAGTTTGTCGCTGTTTCGATACTTAACGACCAACCAGAAAGTAAAAATGCGTAAAATAAGGTGAAATTTAAAAAAATGTAATTTCAGTACAAATTTCATGAAACCACAGAGAGATGCACTAACAATTATAAAAGTCTCAAATCATGTGTTTTGGAGGGGATCTCCCAAAAAGAGAGCATTTACAAGAAACAGCAGTCAACTGAGTTTAACCTTTCCAGAGTTAAAGGGAATCTTTGGTGCTTTTCAAGTGGATTTCCAGTCTTGTCTTTTTGGTATATGTAGTCCATTGAAGCACTAAATTCCTCAGTGAGTGCTGCGTTGGCTGGGAAAGCCCGAGTTCTCCTCAGCGGCACTGCCAGCGGAGCCGTGGCTGCAGCGCCTACGTGTACCAGGATGCATTGCGCGTGGGCTTCTCGCGCTTCTCTGTCACGTAAATATACATAACAACAACGCTAACGCTAGCTCAAAGATGCTCTGGCTAGCCGCTGCAGCATCGTCGGTAAAGTTCCACAAAACATGACAAAAACAGTTACCGGCTTCCAGCGGACACTCGTTATTTCGTTGGCTTCAAATGAGGCTTAACACTCACATATTTTCTCTTGACTGTCCCTCAGTATTACAACTTTAGTCTAACATCGCCTATAACGTTAGCTGGATGGTCCGCTCCGGCCGTATCCTCTTGCGCGGCTAACGCAGCCACAGCCGCAGCCTCTCTCCGCTGCATTTCTTCGGCAATTACTCTGGCTCGAAGAATCACGGCTGAATTTCCGAGTCAGCAGAAACACTGTAAGATGCATCCTCTTCCAGAACGTCCTTTTGCACACATACATACATCAAGCAAGTCCTGTCTTTGCGCGGCGTCTCGAGCACGCCCCCTGGCTCCCCAGACGTGGAAGCTAGAAATCCGAGCTAGAAATCGCTTGTAGTTCTTCGTTCACTCCAACTACTTGGCGAAGTTAGCTTTTTTTGTCGTTCAATATTGCATGCACTCAGAAATGTCTTGCTCTTGGAAAACCAATTGAAAAGCGCAGAAGTTTCTCTTTAATTGGGATATTTTGTACGTAATAAATTTCGAAATTAAATGTGCTAGATGGTTTGCGTTTTTATCCCGACTAAATTACTCTGGATTTCAGTGGCGCCCTTTCTCTGCTCCAGGCATCTGAATGCTTTCCAGAAGAACAGCATTTGCTTTTAAATGTTTGTCTGCTCCACAGGAGCCTTAAATCTCATAATTCCCCTCCGAAAAAAAACCCCCCACTGTGGCACCAGCTGCACCGCCTATATCTGCACAAAATGACAAAAGATTTCTGTATGCTGACAGACTTCACCGGCTTTAAGATAATTCACTCGATACCGGTTGCTTCAAAGACCCTGAATGGGAGACGTCTCATCTAGTATATCCAGCTTTAAAGTACATATTTGTGTAATACAACTCTTAATATAACTAATTTAAATAAAACTACTTACCCTCAAGCACCGCTTATGCATGAAAATTACAGCTTAAATGCAATGCACATAAATATTTTATTGGATATTTTAATATTCTTTCACTTTTACAGGTAAGAAAAGTCATCATGAAATGTATTGTATTGAAGTGACAAACTTGTGTATTTACGATGTGACTTCACATATCCTGGGTCAAACTTGATTTTCTGAGTGACTTAGCTGCGTCATTTCCTGACGTGTGACGCTCTCTAGCGCGGAGGAAACCCCTGGGACACATTTAGAAGACTTAAAAACAAAAAAGCCTGAGCCGTGTGTGATTTATCTTGTAATGCCCCGGTCCCCAGGGACCCCTCATTGCATGGTAATTATTCCGTGAAGCCGGGGGGGGGGGTGGCAAAGCGCTTCAATGATTTACTTAGAGAAGTGGTGGAATTAGAACGCACCAAAACAGTGTTGTTGTTTTTAGCTGGTTTAGCAGCTCATGTCAGGTCTCACTTGAGCTGATTGAAGAGACTCACCTCGTCTCAGACGTGAGCCAGTGTGACGTGTCCATCCCTCTCCTGACCCGTCTGCTAGAAATTACGTTTAAATTTACATTCACACACCGAAGGCGCAGCTTCGGGAGCTTTTGGGGTTCGGTATCTTGCTCAAGGACACTTCGACACATGGCTGGGGGAGGCCAGGATCGAACCAGCGGTGGACGACCGCTCTGCCACCAAGCCACAGACGCCCTTCCTCATGACGTTGTGGTGGGAAATGTAAATTGCTGCCTGGATTATGTTCCCTGGCAATGTTTTGTTTCCACACGTGGTTAGGTTGAGGCAACAGCAACACTTGGGTCATGGTTAGGAAAAGGTCGGAGGCTTTGATTAGATGTTGACGTTTTACAACATTTAACCAAGAACGTGATCTTTCCGTAACCTTAACCAAGGTGCTGTGAATGCTTGAACGCAACCGTGAAAAAAACGTTATTCGTGCTTAATACCAGCAGATATTTTTGGATATTGTAGGAAAACACATGCATTATGTTGCCATCAACATTCTGCAGATATGAGAAAACATATTTTGAGGCAGCATTATGTTTCCTACATACTTGCATGTTTGCTGTTGCACAGTATCGGAATGTAATTTCCAGGAGCCAATGTGATGTTACTATTCTTCTCAAAGCATTATTGAGCAGATGATAATTCTGGGATGTTTTTTTTGTCCCAAAAGGGAATACCTAGTTACACCATGCGTGCTACTGTGTGATTGTTTGGATTTTCCAATCACCAAATTGCTCAAAGGAGATGTTAATTCCTTATTGAGGTTTCTTAATTGTTTCTTAATTGTTCTTTTCACTTTTATTTTGTTATGTAAATGTGAAATTGTCATACTTGGGTTTGATTTTAACTTCAAATTATACATATAACGATACACATTACATATTTATTCGGTCACTACTAAGAGTAACATAAATGAAAGGGGGCAATTGTAATAAACCTAAGAGGGAAAACATTGCTATCATTCTTTAACTTCCTATTCTAATTTCCTCCTCAGTCCGAGGCCAGAATAGCTTTAGCTGGCTTTGAAACTGAGTCGATTTGTATCCATTAAAGGCATTACATTTCTCCCCGCCCAACTCTTAAATGATGAGTAAGTGCAGGAAGCGTCAATACTATCCCATCAACAAGACAAGTTCTACAACCATTATCAGCTCAGTCTTAGCCATGCATAGGATTAACATAAATTAGTCGTTAAAAGGTGTTTCCTGGCATTAGTGTTCCAAAATGATGATGATGCGATGAAGCTGTACGATCAACCATCGGCGTCCACTACTTCAAATACTGAACTACAATGAAATCAGATATTTTTTACTCCATAAAATGTTTGTTTTGAGATGCATAGAGTACATGTACATATATGACTTATGTGAAAATTGCGTGCCACGATTATCCCGGCCAAAATAATTTATCCCGATAACCGTCGGAAATGTGCTTAAAACTCTTAAAATGGCACTAAAACGTGCTAGAATCACTTTACCTTACGTTTAGTGAAGAAAACTGATTTTATTATTGCATCGCAGATAGGACGCACATCTTTTTAGTAAAAAAACAAACAATCTTTAATAAGTTAATCATAAAGTCTCCCTGCAGAAATAAAGGATAAATAAATGAATTGAATTAGCTACATTGTGAGTCTGTTCTTTCTTACATGATAATTCCGCAATTTTTTTTTAATCAGGCTCTAGTTTTCTCTTCTCCACATGGATGTCAAATGGTACAGACAGCAGTTTCATCAATTGCATCAGCATAATTTACTAATTTACCCCTGACTTAAGGGAATGATCCTTTAACAAAAATCCAACTGGCATTGTGGTCTAGAGTGAAACTGTCCAACTTTGGCCCCCCTTTGCATTAAAAAAAAAAAAAGAAAAAGAGAACATTCACAATTATCCCAATTCACGATTATCTCGATAATGGAAATTCACCACGATCAACTTATCTTGATTGTTTGGTTTTTTTTACCCCGAACCGTGACAATATTGCATAACCTCGCATCCCTCGACAGGTTCAGCGACAGCCCGCAGCGGCACCCTCACAGGAAGCGATCCGAAAGACACTTTTGACAGTTTTGTTTCAAATTGTTAACTGAATTCATGGTCTTCTCCGGCAGACTGGCCGATTGTCTGTCCTCTGTAATTTAACAAGCAGCAGGTGTCAAGGCAGCAAACACAACCGACGGTCAGACAAACACGGGTTTCAGCTTCTTGTTGAAATTTAGGGATTTCCTGGTGATTGCAGACAGTTCATTGCATCAGGCGGAAGTTAATGTAGAATAACTTTCTGTTAAACAAAAATGAGGAGACCACTTATTACGTCCTAAAACACACCTATAACAATTTCATACCTCATTTAGGAGCAAATTGTGTTTATGGCATCGTAAAAATGTGCAGGCTACATGTGGTTTGTCATACATAAATGGAAATTAGCGTATGAAAGGATGTTAAATCTCTTTTAATTGGAGACAAAAACTGATCCATTTTTAATGGACCCCAAATAAATGGTCCATGTCCATATCTTTATTGCCCAGTAAGCAGACGAAATTGGTTCCTAACTTCAAATGCTGCTTACATTTTTTGCTCTCAGAAACAATGTTGTCAGTGTTGAGGAGTTATTTTTGGCTGACCAATAACATGGGCTTTACTTCCCTGCTCCTCCTCTCAGGAGGCAGCAGCCATCACTGGGCAGGGTGGTGGTGAAAGATCCCATGAAATACTCTTAGTTGCAGGCTGACATCCTCTATAGAGGCTGAGTTTGTTTGTCGGGTTAGCAGATCGATAACACATGCTCTTCTCACCTGGCTAGCGGTCTTGTTCATCTCTTTACTATCAGCGTTACAGATACTTAACTACACCTCCGTGTGTTTCCGCATTAGCCTGAGCCTACACTCTGATCTGTTAATGTGTTTTAGATGGCGGC
This sequence comes from Coreoperca whiteheadi, assembly GCA_011952105.1. Classification (NCBI taxonomy): domain Eukaryota; kingdom Metazoa; phylum Chordata; class Actinopteri; order Centrarchiformes; family Sinipercidae; genus Coreoperca; species Coreoperca whiteheadi. The sequence goes on along the minus strand of CM022478.1, from coordinate 2,450,201 downwards.
GTGGGGGCTAATAAAGCGTCCTCGTGTTCAATCAGTCTTTAACAGATAAGCAAAGGGCTCCCGCCCACTCCGTCCCCTGAGTCTTTAAGCGTGCTGCAGTTGGCTGTTTTCCAGTGGTCATTTAGCACATGTGGCCCCCGACGTTAAGCTAAACATGCCCTTGAACACAATAACAATAAAGTGATTCCTCCTTGCAGCCTCCAAGATGCAGGCGTAAACAATGGAGGAGTATTAAGTGTTTTTATTTGACCTTTTAAGTGAGCGGGATGGTCTTTTGAGATCAAAATCTCTTTTGGGAAGAAAGTAGTAGCACAACCTGATAATGATAATTACTCAGCTGGAAATGGAAAAAAATTAAATGGACACTCTTGTGGTGTTTTTCATAGTTTGGTCTAGGGCCAGTATTTCCAACGAAGCGAAATCTATACAGTGTACAATGACAATTTAGACACTGGTGTTCACCTAACTAGAAATGTTTTTTTACCAGTTGGGTGTGGTAGAGCTTGACTGGCCTGCACAGAGCCCCGACCTCAACCCCATCCAACACCTTCTGGGATGAACTGGAAAGCCGACTGCGAGCCAGGCCTCAGCCCCCAACGTCAGAGTTGGATGAGGGTTGTTGGATATAGCTCTTTTGGCTGAATGCAGCCAGGTTCCAACCACAGGTGGAAAGCCTGAAATCGGAAGAGCGGAGACTGTTAAAGCAGCAAGTTCATTTTGGACTCTCTTACTACAATAAGTTATTCGAACGGCTTCTACCTCACTGTATTCTTCCTGCACTCTCAGCCTGCTAGATGACTTACCTCGCGTTCTCCCCGTCCGTGATCCAAATGTGAACCAGAATGTCGCTCCCTCAACCAAATTCAAAACAGGATTGATTCTCACTATCAAAATAATTGACCCAAAGTCTAACAATAGATGACCGCTAAAACTATGGCTCTTTCTGACACTGCAGGCCTTTGTTTAAACGTGGGGTTTGCAATTACTTAACGTTACCTGACACACAAATCACGGCTGGAATAGTGCTGTGTGGCTCTGTAAATCGGGAAACATTTACAGAGCCAGGGCTGAGTACAAACACCAGAGTTTTTTCTCAGCTCGCACACTGAACGGACAGCTAGTATGTATTGGATTAGAATCACATACCCACCTTTTTAAGCCGTACACGAATGGTTTAAATGAACAATGTATTTTTCATATCAATCGGTTGAGGAACGAATTGTCTCTCAATACTTTCTGACCTCCCTAGCTTGTCTGTGGCTCTCAGCTCCCATTGGTTCCTGCTTAAGACGTAAATCTTTAAAAACACCTCACAAATATATAATTCAGCCGAATAATTTCCTATAACGGCTGGCCACTGTAGTTTTTAGCAAACGTTACTCTTGTCTGTGGTGTGGTGACCAATTTTTAGTGCTGCAGCCAGACAGAGTAAGGCTGTGCTGAAAACTCAATTTGTTGAATCAGTGTGCAGCTTATTTCTGGTCGATACATGCATCACTTTCAAATGAATCCAGGGCAAAAGAAACAGCCATTGACTCCCAGTAAAGCCTTTACACTCCACTGACCCAGACGTCATTACAACTGACTGATGTGGGTCCGTGAAGTGGGTGGCACTGCACAGACCCGTCTCCCACTCACAGACCCATGTCTCTAATTATCCACAGTCCCACATCGTGTAATGTGACTCAGCACAGGTGTCAGGCCCCCTCAACCAGTCAGCTTATTAGTCAGCTTTGCAGGGTTTTTACTTTCAAACATGCTAATTTACATACCGTAAAACAAAGCCAACAGCTACCCGTGAAGAAACAGATGAGCATAAACACGAATATTCAGGAATTTGGTTTGATATATATCGTAAGATTGGACAGGTTCTGGTCCCCACAGTCCTTGAAAGGAGATAATGACAAAAAAATGGACGATGGAGTGAATGAATGTAGATAAAAGTTAATGCTGTGCGCTGGGCATGACTCAGGCGGTTTTATGGGCTGCAGTCATATCCTGGTTCATTGTCTTTTACTATGAGGCACTAAAACTAACAAAAGATGAACATCCTTTGGTAAACTAATTGATTGAACTCTGCTATAAAAACGGACACCCCTTATGAAAGATAACAAATGCCAGGACACTAACCTTCGTTAACAGGTCAGGGTGATTGTTATTGCATCCCAGTCATTAGTGCCAATACAGTATATGTTTTAGAGGCAACAAGTCATCCAGGTCAGCCAGAGAGAGACAATCACGGGTCGCTCGGTAGGAAGTGCATGAGAGGCCATGACAAACTTTTTTGTTTTTGGAAAAAGAATTGGGTTGCCATGTTTGGGAAGTGTCATTGTCTGTTCAAATAACGTATGAAAGAGTGGATGATTCATCCAAACGGATTAGACTGTAGCCGCAGTGTAGGTTAGTGCCCACAGATTAGAGGGCTGTTTTTTGGTGATTTCCCCCCGCAAACGAAACAGCCATCAAACAAAGTAGAGGAATGATGATTTCATAAAGTGAAGGTGTATGGGAGGGGCAGAGAGGGAGGAAGACGAAGGATAAGGCGACAAATAGAGAGGACAGAGGAGGAGAAAACTGGATGTTGGGTTGAGGTTGATAAGTGAAGAGCGTAACGGAACATGGGATTAGGAAAGTGGAAAAGGAGAAAAAGGACAAAAGCAGGAGGAGGGTGGAAAAGAGACGGTTGCGTGGATGGCCAATGAGATGAGAAGAAAGAAGCGGGTGGTTGAAGATAAATGCAGGCGTGGATTCTGTGGTCCGTTTGTGTGTCAGTTCCTGTTGGTCATTCCCAACCCGAAAAGATATGGATTCTGCTTTGTCCAGTGATTGGGAGGGTCCATGATCAGTGGCAGCCAGGGCTCAGTCACAGCAGTTTACAATGGCAACTGTGGGAAGTGGCCAGCGGACAGCGCCACGATGCTGCCAAAGCCAACTTGTTATTTTTTGGGTGGGTCTGATGTCTTGTTGACTCTCAGGACCTGCGGTGTGGCCGATCCCAGTGGGAGTGGACACACTAACAGCCATGAAAGCTGGACGAGATGGTGACGAGAGAGGCTCATTGCACTTGAGAATGCTTCCTGCAGATATTTGGGCAGGGATCATAAGATCTCATCATTTAATACAACGCTTGGTAGTTTAGGAATTCCTGCTGCTGTTTACAGTTGATGGGGACCTCCTGTCCAGAAAAGAAATCATTGACTACACTAATGTCAGAAGAAATGTATGGGGGAAAAAAAAAAAGACTTAGAAAGCTTCATGGAACACAAGAGAAGTACTGATTTACTCTACTCAGAAAAGAGGGGATGTTTTCATGCCGCAAAGGCCATTAAGGCTTTCGTCGCAGGGTAACTAAACTGATCCGCACTTCACTGGAGATGCCAGTGATTAATCAACCAGGCCTTCACACTGAGCTTTTGCTTTGTTGTAGTTAATCAGTGCATCACAATATGTTCAGCAAATGGCCCCAACAGTCACAATCGGATGTAATCCCACTCATCCAGAATAGTGTCAGTAATGCTGCTAGTCAAATACTGGGTTGAAGTTAGTTTGACGTTTGACGCACTATCAGTGCATTTGCTCTCAGACAGCAATCCCCCCTTTCAGACCACAAGCAAATACGTGTGTTCTTTAAACTCTCGGGTCAAATGAGTGACACAAAAAGGGAACCCAGTGAGCTGTATAAATAAAATCCTACTTACAAATGGGCCCAAGACATTGGAGACGAATTCATCATGTCCCTTCGCTCACCTGATCTGATGAATGACAAATCTGTATATAACCAAGATCAATATGTCCCTACCAGAGATGGTGTAAGAAGGCCACTGATGATATCAATATGATATTTCATAAGGCAGCTATCATAGCTAACCATATAAAACAACAACGGAAGCCTGTTAAAATGCAAAACGCCTACAAATGGGTTGATCAAGAATGCAAGACCATCAGAAAAGAACTGAGAAAAATGTAAAACATCGCCAACCACACAACCCGGCCTTACGCATTGGGTACAATGGCATTTTAAACATATCTGGCATATGTGGAACAACTTCAACACAAAGCAACCACAAGCACTACCCATGCAAAATGGTGACATCTGGAGAGCACATTTTGAAAATATGTACAAAGACATACCGATAAATCTAATGAATTCAGATCAATGTAAATTGAAAGGAAAAACTCCAAACATTAGAAGAAACAAGTAAAAGCAATCAAACCCCCCTTGAGTTCCCAATTACTTGGGAAGAAATGACCACACAGACAAAATCTCTCCAGCCAAGAAAAGCTTGTGGTCCGGGCAGCATTAAAAACGAAACGCTCAAATGCAGCACCCCCAGAGATGCAGGGTGCAGTGTTGAAGTTGCTCAGTATCGTACTCCAGTCAGGATTATTTCCACACATCTGGTGCAAAGGGCTCATTTCCCCCATTCATAAGAGTGGGGGACAAATCGGAACCTGGTAACTACCGTGGCATCAGTGTCCGCGGTTGTCTTGGTAAACTGTTCTGTAGTTTTCTAAATAAAAGAATATTAGATTTCCTTGACAAACACGCCATCATGAGTAAAAATCAAATTGGCTTTCTCCCAAAACACTGCGCCACAGACCATGTATACACCCGTCACACTTTAATTAACAGCCGTGTACACAAAAAAATTGTAAGATATTCACTTGTTTTACTGATTTCAAGAAAGCATTCGACTGTATTTGACATGAAGGGCTCTATGACAGACTAGTACTACCAGGGTTAGGGTGCAAAATGTTGGAGACAAACGAACTGGATTCCTCACCCAGAGAAGAGTTGTTCGTCAGGGCTGCAGTTTAAGCCCAGCTTTATTTAATGTAAATAAAAAGGACTAGAGCAACAGCTGGGAATGGTATAAAAGTACTGTCAGAACTGGGCCCTGGCAGGAACTATGAAGAAATCTAATGATTTTTCAAAATCTCCCCCGATGATAGGAGAACAAATATACCATAAATAATCACATCGTTGAACACAGTATGAGTTATATCTACCTTGGTATAACCATAACAGCATCAGGGAGTTTCAGCGTGGCAGTGAATGCACTAAAAGAAAAGGGTCAAAGAGCTCAAAATGCAATTAAGAGAACATTTTTATGATTTCCAAAATCCGTTTAAGATTTGGCTTAAAACCTTTGATAGTGTCATCCAGCCCATTGGCCTGTACGGTAGTGAAGCGCGGGGTCCACGCCGTCATCGTAGCTATATCTGCAGCGACCAACATCCAACAGATTCTTTACATGCGGAATTCTGCAGGCACATTTTACACGTACACAGAGAAACACCAACAAATGCAAGTAGAGCAGAATTAGGCAGATCCCCGCTGACAACTAACGTTCAAAAGAGAGCACTCACATTTTTTAATCCACCCTAAATCCAGCCCCCGAGACGCCCTCCAAACCCAGGAGCTGAGCCCAGAAAAGAGTCCCCTATGTCACTTGTTGCTGAGACTAACTGCCCCGCCTCAGACACACTCTGACCCGTCTCACAACAACACTGCTTTCCAAACACCAATCAGAGGAAACCAGATTACAACGCCATGTACAGAAACGTGTTTGGACCACTGGAAAGCAGAAACTGAAAGCCAAAGTAGATCAGAACGTTATCTGGCCCTAGAACGTGATTATGGACTGGCAGATTATCTCTCCACTCTCAGAGATAGAAAGCAGAGACAGATCCTCGCCAGGTCCAGGCTCAGTGACCACAAACTGGACATCGACAAAAGGAAGACACAAGACATCCCGGCAACCAAAAGAAAGCCGAATATGTGGTCGGTGTTCGACAGGTGAGGCTGAGACAGAGGTGCCCTTCCTCCTACAATCTACATTGCTATTTATTCAGTGAAGTAAGGAACGTTTACTTTAACAAGTTCACCTCTGTAAAGCTGAGATTTCAAAGAGCTAAAGGACCTCTCAAAATTAAAAATACTCCTAGGAGAAGACGGCAGGGCAGATCTTGCTGTCCGATATGTATCAACATGCCAACATGAAAGAGAATGACCTAAACACACCCAAACACACACGTTCATTAAAAAAGAATTGTGTTTATAAAGTCAGACAAGCTTGTCTGTGTGATCATTCCCAGGGTGAATACCCATTGGACAGGACCAATAGATTTTGAGAAAAGTGGGGAAAAGTACCTCCTCCGCACGTGTACGGAAGCTGATGAGCGGTAACGCTGTTCCGAACAGAGCGCATAAATGATTTCAGCGTCGAAAATGGAAATTCAGCGGATTTCAATTTTGAGCTGTTTATTTGAAGGAAACATCATTTAATTAAATATGTGAGAATAACCTCTCATTGTGTTTGTTAACGTTAATGTTAAATAATGTTGTTTTTTAATGAAAAGTTAACTAACAAACTGATTTATGTTAGATAATGTTTATTTTTATGAAAGACAATTTAAAATGTTAAAAGATTCGTTAACCTAATGCACCCTTTGTGAATATAAACACCATCACCGCTCGCAGGGTGACGGGGCAAACCTGTCTCTGACTGAGGTTCGCGCCAAGCGGTTATCGCCCTCCATTGACATTTAAAAAATCGCCATTTCAAAGCATTTATTTAACAAAGGGCAATATATTTAAACCTTTGTGATTCATTTAATAAAGATTTGGAACACTGTGAGAAGCATAATTTAACTTGAAATATACCTCAAAATTATGGGAGAAAATATTCTACAGGTGTCAGGGGAGCAGCAACATCTATTGACTGATACACATGGGTGGCTATCTCGCACATTTTTATGGCTTACGTGAGTGTGTGTGTGTATAAAGTAAGAGGCTATTGGACAATTTGGAGAATACAGTGTTCCCGTCTTGCCTGCAGGAGATGGCAGGAGAGACATTTTTCTCTCTCTCCCTCCCTCTCTTGGTTCCCTCTATCAGCCAGCCTGACAAAGCCTTTAATCTTTATCGGCCCTCTCCTCTCCTGTCCTCGGCTCGAACACTTTATTGGTATGCCAGGCAACCCTCTCTCACCTCCCCACATCCCCCGGTTTCTTCCTCCCCTGTCACCTTTCTTTCTCTGTCTCTTTCCCAGTTTTCTTCCCATTATTCTCTGTTTGTCCTTCCTCTTTCCTCTCAGACTTTACAGTATGTTCACACTGAGCGGGATGAATCTGAAAACCAAATCGGGCTGATTAAACCTGCTCTATGTGCTCACCTAAACTGTGTTTTTGTAAATACTGGGGATGCATTTATCTTACTTTTCGCTCCAAATACCAATTCTGATTCCTAAAGTAGCCAAATTGTATCTGCATTTACCAATCTGAAACGAGCGCCACACGGCATGTAAGTCATTGAAAGCATTTTTATGCACAGTAAGGTAATCTTTGTCACTAAAACCTGGATGTAACTGATAGCGGAAACACTAATAATGAGATTGACGAAGGCACTGTGGCTGCGTTTTCCTCATTCGCTTCCCCTTAGCTCGTGTGTTATGTAACAGCATACGTCGCACGGAGGCCCCTGGAGAGCAGAGGGTGATTTGAATGGAAAACACTTGCCCTTGGACACTTTCAGCCCAAACTATCATGGATCGACCGCCAGTTGTAGGGTGAGGGCCGTACTGCTTTTAACAAATCATCATAAATACCTGCAGACTCGTTTAAAGGCGTCTTCTGCGGATCATTGCAGGACTTTGTAATGAGCTGCATCAGTTTCCGATTTAGACATTTCTGTTTTGCGATCTGTGTCCTGATGAACTCGAACTATTATTGGTACGGGTTTATGACAACTTGCACAACAGCCATTTTTCCCCACGTTTATCACAGATAAAGTTGGGAATAAAGAAATCCCAATAAGCCGAACAGTACAACCGTCTCAGGTCAATTTGAACTGCAGTTAGCTATAGGACATTTTTCAGTAAAATGTTGAGCTGTCAATGAAGATTTTCTGCTAATAGGCAACAGGCTAGCCATGGATGTACAATGCATTGTGGGTGACCATCGTTGTTCACTCGCTCCCTCAGCCCTCCGAGGGTCGAACTCACTTCAGTTTTTCAGACAAATGGAACGACCCTTATGATGGCGGCAGGGAGGTCAGCGAGGGCGTGCTGAATGACTAATGAAACGCAGCCTATTTAATGTAGGTCAGGGTTTTTTTTTCACTGTCTTCAAACGGGCATCTGAAGAACACGACATTAGTTCGTTACAGTACAACTGAGAATACAAATACTGATAACAGCAAGTAACTGAAATCAAGAAGTAAAGTAATGAATACATTTCACCTTTACTATGTCTCAAGGATTTAAAGAAAACCTTCCAGTTTGATTTTACATGCTTCCAAAACCGAGTGTGAAGCCATGTTTGGTCTACGGCGTTCTTCTAGTAACACTCTTTGGCTTCTTCACAGAATGTGGTGTTTGTACGCCCCCTGGCGTTTCGGAGAACACTGCAACGGAGAGCTTGTCGAGCACAAACGCCTCTGCATGCTCGTAGCCCTCGCGCCAGCTTAAACAAACCTTAAAGGCCTCCCGAGGACGTAATGGAGGACTTTTGGCATTGGAAGAGCAACGGCCAATAGGGAAACTCGACTAGCGACCGACCGATGGTGTGACTTCATCACTCAGTAAGGCGGGGACAGAATTTACTGGTTCAGACGCTGGCCCTTGTTTGCTGTAGTCCAGTATTGGCACCTTCACCGAACCAGCGTGTTGGACCGGCTCATCCCGCTCAATCCTGCCAAACTCTGGATTTTGTTGTTTTCATTAATATTAATATTTTTTGTTTCTGCAGTCAGATAGCTGAAGTAGTAGATATCTCGGTATTTTTGGGATGAATTGCGATATATACGATATATATCTCGGCATTTTCTCCAAAGTGGAATAAATGCATTTGCAAGTCAAAGCCTGATGTGAGAGGTCACAATCACCTTTATTGAAGCGGTTATGGGCCAAATGAAATACAAAGACAGGGTTGTCCTCCCTTTTTAAAGAGCTTTGTTTTGGGACAGAAAACCTTTCGGGTTGCTTAGTCTTCGTGGCCGAGGTTGTTGCAGATGAAGCACAGGGTGACGTAAGTGGTGGAAGAGATTTGACGTCCTTCCACTTTTTGACACGGCCGTTTTACGACATCATCTTTTAAATCCTAACCATCTCCAAATAACTGAACCACTGTTTTTTCTTTTTACTAACCAGATCGACTTCTGCAGTGTGGACCGGCGCTCTGTTTTCCTCCGTTTCGTGTGGACTGGGCATGGGGGAGGGGGGCATCAAGGCATGTCGATATAGACGGTATTGTCTCATCGATATACTGCCTAAACTCGGCATACCGCCCCAGCCCTAAGCTGAAGCTCAGAAATTCAAACCTAGAGAAGGTTAAAGGCGACAGAAAGTTGTCTTCTTAATTTTAGGCAGGGTATCCTTATCCACAAGTTCGGTTTTCCTTGTCAACGCTGAAACATGAGGCGGGAATTTCCAAAATGTATTCACTCAAACCGAAATGCTCTGATTTTTGGTGAGAAAAACGAAGAATCGTGTGGGCCGAGGCTCTAAAGGGAAAGAAAAATATGCGTTTCGAAGTACTGTATTTTGGCCTCTTTCCGTAGTCTTAGTCAGCACAGTGATTGGGCATGCAGGCATTGCTTTCCACTAAACTAATCACTATTCTCTGTCTCTCTCTCTCTCTCTCTCTCTCTCTCTCTCTCTCTCTCTCTCGCCTCCCTCCATCTTCTCAGTCAGACCTTCCCTCTGATTATTGTCATTACTGTACACATTATGACTCTGCTCTTGGCTGGAGGAATCCTCATCTCCATTTAAAATGTCCACTGACGAGAGGGATGAAATGATCACATTTCATCCTCACACACACACACACACACACACACACACACAGTGAATACAGTGGCGTGTGTGTTCGTGATGCAGAAATTATTTAGGCCAGTTTTGCTATTTGAGGAGCAGCTGACTAATCCCTGTTTTATAGGCAGAGGAGAATAATCTGCCTTTGTCTGTTTTTGTCCATGTGTTTTATGTGCGTGTATTGTCTGCCTTTGTGTATCTGTTTCTGTTTGGCTTGTGTGTGTGTGGGGGGGGGCAGCACAGCTACATATTTGTTACTACACAGGGAAATACAATGGAAATAGCCCCATTGTCTTGGTCCAATTCACCCAAAACACAAAACAACACAAAGCACCAAAAAAGATTAGAGCCAGTGGTTGGAAACGATGCATTCATCCTAACATTTAACAGGCCAAATGACCCCCCCCCTAAAAAAAACAAACCCAAATAGTATTAAATGAGAACCCAAACATGAACCGTATCTACTTTCTTCTTTTTTGTGACATGTTGCTGTGTCTTCTTAAGCCTAAATGATACTTTGCAGACGTCTGTTTTATTTAGACACCCAGTGCAGCACCAACAGAACTGCACCGATCGCATGGCTTTGGGTTGGCTGCCCCCTGAACGCTGATGATTCAAAGCATCGGCTCGGAATCCCACCCGAGTCGAATCACAGCAGTTTTTGCTTTAGCTGCGCCACTGTACACAGAGCAACACGGGGTCACAGCACCTCAGCTTTGTATCCTGTGCTGGGCTTTAACGGACTACTTCCTGGTGCACGTATGCATTTTTGTTACCTTGCGTTGCTATAATTGCTTCCATTGTCTTCCTCATATGTAAGTCGCTTTGGATAAAAGCGTCTGCTAAATGTAAATGTAAATAGCGTGCAGTGGTGATGGAAATGGGCTGGCAGAGCGACGCCGAGCAGCACATCCTGACGCTGCTCTGATGCTCTCAGCTCCAGCGCTGAACGCCTAACTTCTCTTGAACCACCGACACCGGTGCAACCTCCCCTGCTGCTGCCCAGTGCGATTGACTCTTAAGCTGTCCGCAGCCCGGCAGGAGAGACACTTAGGATTTTATAGCTGAACTTTGACCAGCACGCACACTTTGTCTTTCTCTGTGTGGAAAAGCGATGTTTTCTTATCACAGAGGACGATGAGACACTCAACCTTGAGCACTGTAGCTAAGACGTGAGACCTGACATGTGGGCCCATCCACAGGCGAGCTGAGTTAACGTGTGTTCAGGTGTTGGCGTGCACTGCGTCAGATCGCTATTCTACAGATCTACAGATACCCGATCATCAGATATCAGATTTGGTATTTGGAGAGAGGAAGTTGGATCGGTGCATCACGACAACGTCAAGTCTTAAGGTAGAACTTATCGGCTATTCTGTGTTTGGATGGCAGGAGGTGCAGCGATGGCCTTTACAACCATGATTGTTAAAAAAAAAAAAAAAAAAAAAAAATCAATTTGGCAACCTTCAAAATACAATGAGGCAGAGTGCAGAGAGAACTTCACCCTGCTGAGTTTGAAGGTTTTTTTCCTTTGGCTTGAAGATTCTGAATCAAAGAACGAGACAGACTCACTTCTGATTTATTGTTTGAAGTATGTCAATGCTCGCTCTGTTCAGCTCCCCGATCCCCCCCCTGCCAAGGCACCTCCGCTCACTGATAGAACATCCAGTAATCAAGGCAAACAACTTTTGTTTTGCTGCCTGGGTTTGTATTTGGGGGGGTTGGACACACACACACACACACACACACACACACCGTGAGTGTCTGCCAGATGTGGAAGTGTAAATCTGTACTGGTGGAACATCTGTCTCCACACACACACACACATATAATCACAAATACACAAAGTACACGTATGCGGAGAACGCACACATACTAACACACACTGATAGCAGTGAACCCCGAGGTGCCAACAGCAGTGTGGTGGCTCTGCACCGCTGACAGACACTTCTTCATTTCCCATCACTCAGTGGGCTGAATTAAAGACATCGAGTACCCTCGGCAGCTGTGAGCTTCGCTCGATACTGACTTAGCAGTAGAACCCAGTGTGAGACACAGCAGGGGTCAGCTGGTGACCGCCATGCGACGATAAAGACCCACATCATCTTTAGAAGGGGGCCCTCAGCTGCACACTGACTCCTAACTGCCTATGACCTCTGACAAAATAAAATCTCCCCACCGTCTAATATGTGATCACAACTCTATGATTATCTCGGTCAGCTGCTCCCACTCGCCTGCTCTTTCTCCTATAAATCTTTGCTGCAGAGACAGTTGGGGGTGATTCATTATTAAGCGAGAGAACGACTAGAGGGAAAGATTCAAAGAACGCAAACATGTGCATCAAATTACTTTCGAAAAAGGCTAAAAATAAGGTAGGCATTAAGGACAAGATATTAGATTATTAACACTATTAAAACTAAGATGTCAACACCGCCAGAAACAAAGACTATTACTTTACATCAGAATCCGTCTTATTGGCCGGGTATGTGCGCACATACAGGGGATGTTTCCGTGCACATACACGGCAGTAGACGTAAGTATGGCTAAAAGGTATTTTACAAAAAAACACGCATGTGGTTGGTTGTTATTTAGTGGGGATTTTGTCAGCGCTGGTGGTTACCGTTCGGGGTTTGGACGTTCAGAGCGAGTGCCTGTTTGGGCCAAGAACTTTACCTGTGGTGTTTTGGCTATGTGGTGAGGTTTCCCGAGATGTCTGGTTCTAAAAGACAGCAGCAGTTGGTGTATTGGCATGAGTTTAGTATGTAAACTGTAGGGTTAGACACACAAATAAGGCGGGACGCCGAGACTTCGCTGTAGCCGTAAAACGTGAAATAATTTCAGTTTTGTCAAAAATCTGTAGCTTTGAAACAATTTTTCGATTTTATAATGGATTTGTGATATTTCTGTTGCTTGGTTTTGGCATTCCTCGCGTTGGAACATCCAGAAGCAGCACAAACGTCTGGCATCTCTTACTATTTGAACGGGTCAGAACACAGAGACGCATCTCTGTTACATCGCTGATGCTTGAAACGTTTGAGTTCAGCTGAACAAAATGGCAAACTTAGAAAGACTTTGCCTCGATGTAACATCTCCGGTATCTCCAGGTCTCTCTTCTCTTTTCTTTTCTTCCCTTCCGCTCTCATTTTCTCCATCAACCGATGAGTTGTTTGGTCCTTAAAATGACCGAAAATGGTGAAAAATGCTGCTCAGTGTTTCCCAAAGCCCGAGGTGACGTCCTCAAGTGTCTTGCTCTGTCCACAACCCAAAGATATTCAGTTAACTGTCTTTAAGGACTAGAGAAACCAGAAAATCTTCCCATTTGGGAATCCAAAATCAAATAATTTGGACACTTTTTTTATCTCAATAAATGATAATCGATAATCACAGTAGTTGGCCGTTAATTTAATAGGTGACAGTAGTAGTCTATCTAAATGTAATTACTTATTGGTTTAGTTTGTTTGCTTGTTTCCTGATTGTGTATAAGACTACTGAGGGACATAGTTTATATGCCAGTATGACATATTTATGAAATTAAGATCACTCGTGTGCTCACTTTTAATATCAGATCACTTCTATTTTCATTTACATCGGCTGGGTCGTGTTCGTTTTCTGTGTTTTATCCTTTTCCTCTGATTCTTTGCAAAGCCTGTTTCAGTGTGAGTGCTATAAACTGTTATTGATTACTTCCTGGTCCTATTCTGAAGCTTTATGACGGTTAGGAGATCATTGCCAACGAGAGTGTGTGATGAATTAATGATGATGTGGGCGCCGATAAAACATCATGGCATGCGTAGTGGTGCCTGTGAAGCTGTGCTTCTGTTCACTGACAGATGGGGGTGCCGGTGTACTCAGAACATAAAGGTTGTGTGGTCGAACAGCTCTGGAGACTGCAAATGCAAATCAGTCAACTCCCAACGTACTTAGTAGCAGGGTTGGGTAGCGTTCACAGTTGGACCGGTGCCAACCCTACCCAGAATTCGGCACCTTTTTTCCAGTATATTACTCTCTTTGTAATAACAAAAATGTAATTTCAGTTGGACGATTCCGCGAGAGCCCGGATTCGGTTCCGACACGCTTTGCTTCCAACGTCAATGTTTGCGAAATTCTTCCTGCAGGGAACTACAGGACGGTTTAAGGTTAGGGAAGGACTGTGGTTACGGTTCGTAAAAAACTGCAGGTTTGAAGCCCCGTCTGCTGCATGAAAGTCAGACGTGGCTCTTTAGCTGCTAGATGCCCGGCTGCGTTCACCAGCTCGTCTCTGACTGTGTCTGTCAGCTGTTTGGTGCTCACTTTATCACAGCTTGTTTTCGGCATCCGCTAAAAGAGCCTAAACAGCTCAGAAGGGTTGGTAAGAATTCTGCGTTTCTGTCAGTATTGGCACCTGCGGACAGACCTCTACAAGTTTCTCCATGTAGCAGAATGACTAAATGCTGCTTCGGCGTTTGCTTTTGACTGGGGAAAGGTTTGCAGCTAGCTGCCAGCTAACGGGAGACGGTTCAACGACACAGTAATAGGATTTTTTTTAATGTATGGATGAGGGCTGCAACTAACGATTATTTTAATAATTCGATTAATCTGTCAATTATTTTTTCGATTAATCGGATAAACAAAAAAGCATTAATGTCCAACCCTCTTAATCAAAGACAGAATTGACAGTGCACAAACAGGTTGCCCATTGAACGTCCCTGAGCTGCTTTAAATCAGCCAAATATACAGGCTTTTTTTTAAATAAAGTGCACAAAAAGATGGATATTATAGTTTAAATGGACATGAGCTGTCAGAACGATACATCTTTTTTGTGTGTGGTCATGTGACTGCATCGCTACGTCGGATTGGTGAAACGGAGTCATGTGGTAGATGCACTGCCGAATAAAGAATATGTAGAATAAATGTAAAATGAGTCGCGCGTGGCCCGCTGTAGCACAGTGAGAGCAGCGTTTCTTCCTCACACATCTACTCAAGTACAAGTAACAAGAACGGTGCACTGAAACTACTCTTAGAAGTACATTTGTTTCAAAAACAAGTAAGTGTAACGGAGTAAATGTGGCTCGTTACTGCCCACCTCTGAGACGCACACACACACACTCACTCCCTGTCGCTTCTGCATATCGGTCCATGAACACACCTTTCCGATGTGTTTGGTGTGAGATGCTGCCACACCTGGATGACTCGGCTCGGGCTGATTTCTCTGCCTCCGCCGCGTGTTTCAGAACAACGTTACGGGTCTCTGCGATGGGCTTTCCTCCACCTCCGCTCTGCGCTCTTTTACTCTTATACTCCAACATCTCCGCGTCTTGTTGAGCGGCGTAACAATCGCGCGACACAACGAATCGATAGTGAAATGCGTTGCCAACTCTTTTAATAATCGAATTTTATCGGTTCGCTGTTGCAGCCCTGGTATGAATTCTTGTTCACGCAGCAAACCATATAAGGTGTTCTCTAATAATAATAATAATAATAATAATAATATTAGGTTCAGTAGCAGCACATTAATGCCAGCGTTACTACACTAGATAGGACTGTTGCTGCACCGCGAAGGTTGGATCTGCCTCTCCATCTCACACACAGACACACACACACACACACACTCCCGCACAGACAGAGATCCTTTGATGTGGATGTGACCCAGTAAAATGAAATGAAAAAGGTCTTTGGAGGAAAGTGTGGAGACGAGCAGCGTATCCTCCGCCGTCACCATTTTGTCGATTCGCCACACTCCGCCGCTACAGCGCCTCCCTTTCTCTCTCAGTGCTTTCCTTTCCTCCTCTGTCCAACCTCTCTCTCTCTCTCTCTCTCTCTCTCTCTCTCGCTCTCTTGCTTTCTCTCCGGTCTTAAACAAAATAGATTCCGGCCTTGCTCTGATAAGATGCGCTGTTGGTTTCTACGGCAGCAGCGAGTCAAAAACTCCCCCCTCAGCCAATCAGAGGACAGCAGCGACCCACGCTCGCCCAGAAGTCACTCTTGGTCTTTTTTCTGGAGTTGGTCCTCTTCGTAATGCTGCAGACGGAGACTTGAGAAGCCGAAAGGCCTTGACCAATCACAAGCTGTGCACTGGCAATACACGGTGTACCTGAGAGTACACTGGGCAGGGGACGTGGTTGTCTTCATTATTTCAGGACTGGACCTCAAACCACAGCAGTAGTGCTGTGTGCACTGCGGGACAAATTGTGTAGGTCACCTGGTGAGCAAGTATCCACTCACAGCTCAACAGGCTTGTTACAGAGACGTTCATTAGTAGCAGGTGATCGCTGGACTGTCGTTATGCTTTATTATGCGTTATGAATTATGCTTCATGTTATATCTAAAACCACATAGTTGAATAGTTCGCAGGCGATTTGCTGATCAACAAAAAGTTTATCATGATATTATTTCTCAATATTGGTGACGATGTGAATGAAGTCACTCTTTCTGCGGAGCTTAAAAGATTCTGGGACGTTCAGAATTCCCCCGTGATAGGTTCAGAACGTGAAGGAAGACCAAGAATGGTCTGAGCGGCGAACAGAAAATCTGATTAAATACAAAAGTAAGTTGAAGCTTTTCGAGAGGAGGGGAGCAGCATACGTCTCCGACACTGTGCAGACTTCTCTGGCTTCCTCCAAGACTCAGTGGAAGCTTTGTGGATGTCTGGGGATACGGTCAGTTTGGGCCGGCTGTGGTCTGAGGTGGGAGAAGAATCTCTGAAAGCCGATAATAGGAGTCTGTGATATGAACCCTTCTGTGGTCACGTGCTTTCCTCAGCTTTTCTGACGCCGCTTATTTTTGACAGGCGCGTGGCCCTAAAGCGGCTCGGCCTCTGATGTCGCCGTTACGGAGTACAAAAGAGACTGTTGCCCCTTTACAGTTTGGACAGCAGTGATATCTGCGCATGTAAAAACGTGCAAAACATACAAAAACACAAGAGTGCCTTGCGATTTTACAGATGGGGGGGAAAAAAAGCAGTTTGTCGCGTTATATTTTCTCTTCCGGCCTCTTTCTTTTGTTTTTCGCCCGTAAAATAAGTTTAGTCACATTTCTTTTCTCTCGGCTCCCCGACACCAGTCTCCAGTGGCGTGTTTAGTGAAAATGTCTGCTGGTTCTGGTTGAGGGCCATTCGACTTCAGCCTCTTTCCCTGTTCTCGCTCTCTCTGCTCTCGTCATCTCCCCATTTACCTCGCCTCCATGTCCTCTCCTCGGTCCTCCCATCGTCCATCTCCACTCAACCAATCAAACTTTATTTGTAAGGCACCCTTCACGCAGGTTAGTGCGGTTCAAAGTGCCTCGCGTACGGCTGACAGCGCGGTAAGAAGACAGCAGTGCCGACCGTAATAGAGCGAAATAAAATAGCTGAAAAGACGGAACAAGGAGAAAAATAAAGACAGTGAGAAAAAGATTAAAAGCGATAATAATAGTAATAAGTGCTTCACGTGGTTGATTCAGGGTAAAAACATTTCAGCACTGAGTCAAATACAATCAGGCAGTTAAAAATACTGTGAAATGAAATGAGATAAAATAAAACCGAACATTAACCACACCAATCACACGTTGGAAATAAAACCGTACTTGAACAGATACGTTTTGAGAAGTGGTTTAAAAGATGCCTCTGATTCTGCAAGCCTCGGATCCTCGGGCGGGGAGATCCAGAGCCGCGGGGGCCCGGACTGCCTTCAGCCTGGGGCCGGGGCCAGCAGAGCCCTGCCCGAGGCCCCGAGGCTGCGCCCTGGCTCTTAGTGGAGCAGCAGTTCAGCGATCAGGTGCTTTAAAGGTGATCAGTAGCATCTTCAGATCAATTCTCGAACTAACTGGTGACCAATAGGTACAATAACATAAGCAAATAAAGTAAATAAAGCGTGGCTGAATCCTCGTCGCAGCTCCGTGAGACGATCGCCTGAGGTTTCTGTAACACAGCACGAAGTGACACTCTGCCATCTTCCTGATCTCGCTCCACGCCTCTCATCCTGTCTTGTTTTGTTTCCATTGTTCCTGTCATAACGTCAACCGTCCCTCCCTCACTCGCTCCCTCCCTCCCTCCGTCGCCCCCTCCTCATACCTTCCCTACCTCTTTCTGCTCTCTGTCACCTCCTGTCAGCCGAGGGAAGGAACGCCGCGAGGCGCCCGCAGAGCCAAGGCACTCGACGCTGAACGGAGCTTTGAGATGGAGGAAAGGGGATGGGGGTGTAGAGAGCAGGAGAGGAAGGAAGGGTGAAGCAGGTCACCAGGGAAGGGGACAAAGGTAAAGATAGATGGGGAGAAGAGCGACAGAAAGGGAATGAAATGGCAAAACGAGCAGGGGAGGGAAGGTAAGAAACGCCAAAAAGGGGAGGAAGGACAGAAATGTTGACAGAGAGCGAGAGAAAGAGAGAGGGAGTCTGAACGAGGAACGGAAGTAAAAACAGCTAATGCTTCCTTCAAATAGAACTTGTGCAGTTGTAGTGTTGGAATTGGAAACCCACAATGTTCTGCGGCAGGAGGTGTCAGAACGCGGCTGTTTAGTAATGGACGAGAAACGTTAATGGTTAATAATTTAGGGGGGGGTTTTTTGCATTTGAATCTCATGTTAGTAACATGGAGAGGGTGGGAAAAAACGTAGTTATTAGAAGGCACCCTAAGAGAACGGGATCGGAGGAGGATAAAAGAGAATGAGGGAGGAGGAGGACGAATACAAGAGGCCGATATGTAGCGACGTGAGGACGGGCGCAGGGAGGAGGGACGACAGGAGAGAAAAAGAATGATTTGGCTCATGGAGTGAGGATAGAAGGGAGGGGGAGAGGGGGGGGTCCCTGGGTATCATCTGCTTTGTGCAAGACTGCTCATATTACCCAGAGGGCCCTGGGGCTGAATGTGGCCGTGAGCTAAGCCTCTGCCCTCTCC
>CM022478.1:2405597-2431517 GCA_011952105.1 Coreoperca whiteheadi | reverse complement strand
GTTCTGGGGAAAAAAGCTGGAAATGTACTGAGCCGTTCGCTGTGTGCAGCCGGTGCATTATTTCCCAACCTTCCAGGCCTGGAAGCCACTGCCGCGTCCCCCCACGAGTCATTTTCTCAGTCAAGCACACGGGACACAAACCACACGAGTGAAGTCAAAGTCTACAAGTGAGAGTACATTGAGACATTAGCAGTTTGAAAACCTGTCCTACTCCAACTCGGGTCAGTTGGAATTAGCTGTCCAGGTGTGGGACACATTCTTGTGTCTCTCCTTCAGTTCTCCGGTCTCATGTGTCGTCCTTCATACGACATGTTGCAGACCGGACGGGGGTCTGGTCTGTCTCACCCTTCATCCGTCATTCGTCTCTCCTCATCTCTCCTCTCCTGTATAGTCCTTCGTCTACCTGTCCTCATTTCATCTCCTCTACTTTATCCGTTTCTCTAACCCTCTTCTCCTCGGCTCCTCTTCTCATGTCTGCCCACCGTTCTCCTCTTCTCTCCCCTGTCCTTGTCTGGTCCTCCCCTCCTCGTTTCCTCTTCTCTTGTTTGTCCTCCTTGCCTCCTCTCCTCTGTCCTCTCTTTGCCCCCCCCCCCCCTCTCATTGCTCAGCGTTTCTCTCCTCCTCTCGCCGTCCTCAGAACAGAATGAAGTTTCCGTATTTTCTGTTCTGTAGTTTTCTGTGCTGTCGCCCAGACAAGCTCCGCATCACATCAAAGTGCACAATTGGCAACAGTTACAAAACACACTTTTGATGTCCTCTGTTTGTATCACCGCAGAGTTTGATCCCATATAATATCACAAAGTGCCGTGACGTAACCGTCAGAGCAGAGCAGAGCAGCGGACGTGCTAATCCTGTCAGCGCCCTGTGGACGATTGTAATGTTGTCAAACTGTGACCGGGTTTGTCTCCAGGATGATAAAAGCATTGTATGCAAACCAGGGTGGCAAATTTCACACCGGCTGTCAGCCAAACGCTGCCGTGCACTTCGCTTTTCTCTGGTCAATATTTTTTCGACGCTTCCGTTTCTGTTTATTAAACCCATTTTTAAAGCCGTGAACTTTGCATCAGCATATATATATATATATATATATATATATATATATTTTGGGCGGTTTACTTTTTACATCTAAATCTTGCGGCCAGAATGGCAGCATAGTCGTGTTACGTGAAGAGAACTTTAAAACATACTTAAGCTCATCTCTTTCCCCTCGTGTCTGAACCAGTTAGTGGATTGACAGAAAATAATATGATAATGGTCATTCAGCGGTTCCAGTTTCTCAAACGTAAAAAGGTGATGCTTTTTTCGGTTTGATGTCATTGTGATCTGAATATTTTTGCGTTTTGGACTGTAAAACAAGTAATTTGAGGACATCACCTTGGACTTTGGGGGAATGTGCCGGGCCTTTTTCACCATCTTATGAAATGATCTTTGACTAACCCCAAAATAATAATTACTCGCGGCCCCACCTTCGAGCACCGGTGTCGGTAAGCCGACGCCCTGCCGAAGCCTTCTCGAGCCAGACGCTGAGTTTCTTCCAGCTCCGGTGGCGCTGCCCTGCCGCCGACCCTGTCGCAGGATTTTCCACCCGAGGGGGAGGAAGAAAGGTAATTTCCGCATCGAGAGGAGAAAAATTACAGTCATTTTGTTGTTTTGAGTGCAGCTGTTGTGTGCAGATCCAGGTGGGGGTGGAGGGGAGAACGAGGCGGAGGAGGAGGGGGGGGGGCAGGATGTGTCAGAGAGCGCTCAGAGGTCTTCCAATAAGCAGAAGGATTTCGCTGGTGGAGGCTCAGCTCCCGCAGAGATGCCTGCAGGCCTGGATTTCTTCTACGTATCCGACTCGGGACACAAATAGAACAAACTCATTGTCGCACTGGGCCTCAGGCTCCTTAAATCCTGCTCTCCTGTCAGGTTAGACCCTGACATAATCTCCCTCCCATACTTATGCTTACATTTTATTTTGTACTTTAGCTTTTTTTTGTTATCTTTTTGTCCAGTTTATCATCATCATATTTTCTAAACAACAGCGTCCTTGTTCAGCGTTGCGTTTTAATAAGTTAATAAATCCTCTACTTTATAGTCCCACCTAAGAGCCGGCCCGTTCAACTCCAGTGTTCGTCTGTTCTGTTGCCGTCGTGCTCCAGCGGGACAGCTGGGCCGAGGCAGTTATCGCGCAGTAAAAAGTGTCTGCGCATGTCTCGTGGCACCGTTGCTGCTGACCAAACAACCCTTATCCCAGTTCCTGCATACTGCTTTTGAGTATGTAGCACGTTCACATGGTAGAGAGTGCAATTTAAGCAACCTACAGAAGGCGGTCAGGCAGCTCCAGGAGGATCTCAGAAAACAACAACAAAAAAGAGTTGAATCCTTTCCTTAAAGAACTTTACTTAAATAACTCTGCTTAAACTGCGAACTGCAGTTAAGCGATTTCACCAATTCCAATGAACTATTGCCGTTGAGGGCAAGTCCAGCGGCTCCTTGTGTTTGCTCTCGGCCAGTACGCTAGATGTGGAGTCATCAACCGCCAGTACGGAGATGAATCGTTTCAGGCCCAGCTTTCCTCCAGGGCCGGTGCGGGTGGTGCCGTCCTTTGGATCTAGTTCATTGGTGGGGCGGAAAGCAGGGGAAACGCAGGGGTCACCTACATTCTCTACGCTGGTTTCCTTTTTTAAAACTTCACCTTGAAATGTGCTTATGTCTGACAACCCCCCCCCCCCGACCCCCAAGCCCTTGACTCTGTACCGAATGATGACAACACCAGGCTGTAGCGGTGTTCTCTGTGTGCTGAGCAGGTCCACACAGGTGAATAAATAACGCCGTTGCTCGGATCTTTTCACAGGTAGATAAGACAAGCATGTGCAGCATGTGGCTGCTGCGGCCAATGAAAATAAAATGTCAAGTAAAAAGGCACCATTTTTAAATGAAAGAAAAGGAAACCTTTCAACAGCATTGTATGACGGATGACTTTTAGCGATCGCAGTATTCATCAGGGTGTAATGGAGGAGGAAGATACAGCCCACCATATGGCATATTAAGCTAAAATATGGGCAGCAAAGCGATCTTAATGTCTCTGCTCCCTCCCCGAGGCGTTCACTAGTGTGGCCCTGTTTTGGTAACATGTTTTAAATTTAAATGTGACACACGCCATTAGTTACCAAGAAAAACGTCCTGCTCTTGCCTTTTGAATCTCTCTCACCTCCCCATCCAACAACCTCCGCTGCCTTCCTCCGCTGGTGAAACTACACTACTCCTCCTTTTAATTATTCCCTGTGGAATAACACACCTTGGGATTCTCCGGTGAGCAGCACTGGCCTGTTTCGACCTCTTAGCTGTATTCATGCCGCCTCCATGAGGTCCCGTGACCTCTGACAGGATTTGGAAGCCACCAGAACAAAACACAGAGAGGCGCCGGACGCTGTAGTCAGAAACAGCGCTGTAGAGATAATTAGTGTTTTTTTCCTACCGTGTCCTGTACTACATTTCTTTTTATGCTGTTGTTGTTGTAGTCACTACAGTGTGTAACTATTCCATAAAAGCCGTTGTATGGATGGGGATCATCCATTTCGGTTGATATTCCTACCATTTTTTGAGGCTGCTTAACGATCCCAGTCTTTACCGATACCACTATCAATACTTTAATTAATTTGGTGGAAAGATGAGACGACAGTACATTTCTTAACAGAACTGGTGTTGCTTTTATTGCTTAACTGTGTATGATTTCTGAACAGCATGAAATGCGCCTTCAGCAAACACTGATGCTGACGCTGGGCATTTTCTTGAGAGGGAACACACAGGGCCCCTTCAGCGTGAGGTGTTACTATGAGAATAGTGAAATGATCAAGCAACCTTTTCCAACACTAAAGACGGTGGGAGCTTGAGCCGAGCGCCATCCAAACGAAAGGGAGGTGGTGAACGTTAGACATATTTGGGCCGATCATTAAACACGAGTCAGTAGTGGGCCCCAGTTGGTAAAATGTGCAAAATATTGAAGAAAAGAAGAAAATATTGTTTTGTTTTATGTTTCAATAACTATTTCGTTTTCACACAAAAGTGTTGGTTAATGTCTGTATCCAAACCAGAAGGGCTTTTTTTTTTTTTTTTTTTTTAATGATGTAACAAACCACAAATCTGACTCCGCTCTCATCTTCTTCTCCAAATGTACCAAGACCGTTTCTGTGCTCTTGTGCTAGCAGTATTGGTGCATATATCGTCTCCGAGGACGTGCGCTGAAACACTTCAATCAACCAACAGGAAAAAAAAATCAACAATAAGTATAATCAATTAATTCTTTTAGGTATTCAAAAACAAAACAAAACCCCGGGTCAGCTCATCAAATGGGAGGATTCGCTGATATTGTCTGTTTTATTTCATTGTGAATTGATTTTGGACTGTTGGTTGCTAATACAGCATTAGGGATAGTTTTAGTCCCATGCAATGTTTTGGTAAACAGCCCCTTAATTTGGGTGTGTGTGTGTGTGTAGTCCCAGACTTCCTCAGTGGTTCTCCGTCGAGTGTGCAGAGTTTGGAGCCACAATCAGATTAAGGCCGAGCATCTCCTCCTGATCGCTGCTCTTCGCTCCGCACCGCCAACTCAATCTGATCCGGCCACAGCCTCGGGGCCGCCTCTCCGATCAGCCACGCACGCACGCACGCACCCACGCACCCACGCACGCGTAAAATCACACATGCACGCTCGAGAGAATGGAGGCTCCCTCACACACAGATGCATACTAACACACAGACACTCGACAAATACATTCATACACACTCCCAACGTGGCATATGCCAAGGGAGATGGAGAGTTTTATTGTGTGTGTGTGTGTGTGTGAGAGAGAGAGGGGGGGGGCGCTTTATAGATGGAAAATTCCTATTCGGAGCCCTTTGAATCATTCATGAAGAAGAGATGGCAGAAGTCAACACACACACACACACACACACAGTAGAAAGACACACACGGAGACTCATGAATGCATGGGCGCTCTCAAAACAAACCTAAGGCATGCACCACTTACCCCGACTCGCACACAGACACCCAGGCTTGCACACGCTCAGACCAACCAACACAGACACACACCACTTACCATGTCTCTCTCTCTCTCTCTCTCGCTCACTCTTTCTCACACACACACACACACACTATACCTTTCAGTGTGACAGGCTGTGCTGCTTCGGCTGATGCGGAGCGTCCGCGGACTCACGGTCACGGAGCAGAGCGTCAGTTGACAGAGACACTGGAATTGACTTCTCACATCAAAGGGAGAGTGGGAGGGGGCGTGACACGAAGAGAGGGGCGGAGGTGAAGAGTGGAATGACATTGTGAGGGATAAAAAGGGAACGGGAGGGAGGGGGGGCTGTTATGTGAAGTGTGTGTTCAGGGGATGAATTTACGTTCATCGGCTTCCCAAAGCGTCGAAAATGAGCATCAGACAGTACAGATCTTACTTATTCACTGAGCTCTGGACATCTGGTGGCATCACTGAAAAGCCCAACAGGTCAAGAAACAGAAGCAGCTGGGCGATCAAACAAGTTGGAAACCCCCACCCCCTTCCCACGTTTCGTGCTCGTGCCCTAATAAATTCTAATTTGATCGTGATCGCAGTGTTTACATCCTTTCGATGACTTTGTGAGAGAGAGGGGACAGTTGGTGGACGTGCTGTGGAAATTGCTTTGCTAGGTCACAAACCTACGCCGGGTGCCCCTGTGACTGAGGACGTTACCGCTCCCGTCTTCGACTTGTCCTCAACGTTTTCGCCGCTCTCACCGCTTTCCACCAGCGCTGAAAACCTGTGGGGGGAAGCGCGGGCAGCCCGAGCTGACCAGTCGCAGTTCTTGCGGTCTTGACGTGGTGTCTCGGTAGCCCCGACACGCAGTTAAATGTCTGAGCTTCGGGGTAGCCACGGCGGCTATATATAACTTCCCAATGCACAACTACGAATCCACCCAAAGACTGACAGAGGTGGGGTTAGAGAGGGTTTAGGGGTTGAAAAGACGCATTGTGAAGGGTGTGCGGCGACGTGAGCGTGCAGAAAGGAAAACAAAGCGACGAAGAGAGAGGAGGTAAAATTTGCACTGGCCCATTAGTTTATGCACACTCTGTTTATACAGTCATCAATGACGAGGAGCGAGAAGAGAAGGGGAACAGAATGTGGGAGAGAGGACAGTTGGGATGGGGAAGAAAGAGAGGCTGGAGAGGCTTTGAGACGGCCAACTGAGTGAACACAGTCCGGCCCGTGACATTTTGTGGATGCATTCATATTCGATGTAATTCGGCCTTCTGGGTGCTGCACTGTGACTTCTGCAGTGCGTGCTCCACTCATACATGTGGGGATTGGTCATTGACGCAGGATGTAGCTGTATTCACAGTAAGTTTAAAAGCTGAATCCATCGTGGTTTTAATGGATATGTTTTTATATCCATCTGTGTGGTGAAACACTAAAAACCGGGCTTCTAATGTGGTCACAGACACCTCTGCACCTGTCCTCTCCCACCTGCTCAGTTGACAAAGCCGGTGCTAACTTCATTACTGCAGGGAATATTCGTGTCCATGTTGCCAGTTGATATTATCACCACACACCAGCCACAATAAGAATAAATGGCTACAGGCTACAGACTATAATCATCGTTGCTGTAGTTGGAAGAAAGCTACAGGTTTCTCCTTTTTAGGCAGATTCGCGGCATGTTTAAGTATAGCGAGAGCGGCTGAACACTGCGTTATGCTAAATATAGTATTTTTGACCACTGTCCAAAGGGATTGAATCAACAAAACATGAAAGAAACACCTCAAATATTTAGAAAAAGGTGCCTGTTGACCCAAGATGCTTCTAATAATTCCTCACTACAAGACCCCCCCCCTATTTTTATTTGCCCGTCACCGCAGAGATGGCAAAGGGGCGGGGGCCCAGGCAAAGGTAGAGTCAACTGGACCAACAGTAACTGGCTGGGAGAAAGCAGGCGCAATACCCAACCACAGCTCGCCTGAGCCAGGCAGCTCTCTCGCTCTTGTTTTGTACAATTAGGACAGCTTGTTTTTGCAGAGCCGCTGTTAATGAAGGCACTGAGCCCAAAGGCCGGGGGGAGGGTTTCAAAGATGTGATTGGGCCAGTCCAGTGTCAAGAAAAAGCCCAACAACAGTGGGCCGATCTACCTGTTTTATGGGCCTGTCAGACGACAAAAAAAAGGACTGTTGTGGCGGCCAAAACGGCATGTCGGCCCACTGGGAAAGCGCCCGGTCTGCCAGATGGCCGGTCCAGCCCTGCCTCACTAAGAGCTGCAACAATTACTCAATTAATTCTACATATTAATTGACAGAAACATAAAGAATCATCTTGATTAAGCGTTCAAATAATTCATCAAGCAAAAATCCCAACCATTTGCAGTTCGCAGAGTTTTATATCACTGTCAATTGGTTGAAACATGCAATTTGAACTCCTCACTTTGGCCTTTGGGAAGTGATAATGGGCACTGCCGTTGTTCGACATTTTATAGACTAAATGATTCATCCAAAAACAGATCCTGAAAGTAAACCGTTAGCTGCGGCGCTATCATAAACAAGCAGCACAACATGATCGGAGTGGATGCACAGCTGTGTGCATCAAGGCATGTGTTATGCACCTTCATTTCAAGTAGCAATCTGTGTGCTTTCTCTGCTTCGTATCCAACCGGAGATAATCAGCTGGAGAGGTGCGGTGAGGATGTGAAGGGGGTTAATGAGCTGCAGCGGTGCAGTGAGACAGGCTGCTGTGACAGCATGGTAATTGTAATGAGTCACAGTTGTGGCCCTCCATCATAATATGCAGGTCTTTAAAAGTATTTATTTACTCTTCATTTATTGAGGGAGGGCTTCTGCTGAGGAACCGCGATCCTTCCTTTGCCTTTTTTAGACCTTCAACGCACGTCATGTACTTTGAGGCAGGATCACGAGAGTGACGCTATTTTTGTACTTTTGTTGAATTGAAATCAAACAGGGAACAAAGGGTTGATCGTGGTGTCACTAAGTCTGCAGCTCTACAGAACTTTTCTGCTCCCTTTTAGCTGATAGTTTTGGTTTTATTGCACGTTTTCTGTGTGGTTTCAGTGTCAGCGTTCACCATGAACTGTTCAATGAGGCCCGTTCACAGCCCATCCTCACCTACTCCCCCGGTCCGTCTTTACTTTTTCTCCCTGTGTGTTATAAGAGCAGCGTGGCTCCTTTTAAGGAAAACAGGGCGTGGGCGAGCGGGAGAGCGAGCGACGGTGGCGGCTGCTCCCGGAGCAGCCAGGTGTGTTGGCGGTGAAGTTGTGTAATGTCAGTGAAGGTACAGTGCAGGTTACAGTTTGCCCATGAACGCACGCTCAGTACCCAAGACGTTCCCGGGTCTCTCCTCCCGAGCTTCTGGGTAAAGGCGAAGGAGGTTAGCCCCGAGGTTAGCATCACCTTCAGCCCGGTAGGGAAACAAAGTCTTCCCCGTGCTTCCCCACCACAGTCTGCAGCAGGAACAGTTCACCCTGTGCTTAAGTTACCTTGTTAAGCAGATCGTATGATTATAAAAAATATATTAAACGTTAGTCATCGTGATAAACTACTCTTAGCTCTACTATTAGCTTTTTAGTGAATCTTTTATTGCGCCTTCAGTAACAATATTTTACTCGCCAAAAGGATGCTGGGGGGCTTTTAAATCACGATGTTGTAATGGTAGAGGCCGATGGACAATGCCATCGTTCATGGCCAACCCTAGTTAGTCACTTTGGATAAGATTTACGTTCAATCTGAAACTACTTCCAGTAGAAATGTCTGGGATGCCTTCTGCACCTAAGCTCTTTTGTGGCAGGGTGCAGTGTCTTTTACAATCATCTGCAGACAGATTTGGAATATTTAATTCCTCTTGTATGGTTTTCGCACAAGCAATAAGTTTTCTGCGATGAGGCCTGCTGGAAGGTTGTGTGTGTCAGGCTGTCCTTAACCCCTTTGTCTCTCAGCCTAAACTACATGCTAAACTTCAAAAGCCTTGTCTCCAGCACCACCCGGTCCTGCAGGTTCATCCTCTACAAGATCAGGAGAATCAGACCTTTCCTATCTGAGCAGTCTACACAAGTCCTAGTCCAGGCTCTGGTCTTGTCCAAACTGGACTATTGCAACGCGCTGCTGGCTGGACTCCTTGCCTGCACAACCAAACCTCTGCAGATGATCCAGAACGCGGCGGCGAGAGTGGTCTTCAATGAACCGCAGAGAGCGCCGTGACCCCTCTCTTCATTAGGTCACACTGGCTCCCTGCTGTCGCCCGCATCAAGTACAAAGCGATGCTCCTGGCCTACAAGACCACCACTGGTTCTGCACCATCATATCTTCACTATGTTCCTGCCAGGTCCCTGCGCTCTGCAGACCAACAGCGTCTGGTGGTACCATGGCAACGAGGAACAGGATCCCTCTGGAGCACCTTCTCTGGATCCGTTCCACGTTGGTGGAATGATCTGCCTGCTCCTACAAGATCAGCAGATTCTGTAGCCGCCTTTAAAAAGCACCTGAAAACATCTCTTACATCAACACCTAACTGACAATCACTGACTTCTTCTTCCTTTCTATCTCCTGTTGGAAAAAAACCCAAACATCCTTCCTGTCCTCAGCTTTGTATCCCGTGCTGGGCTTTAACAGACCTTACCTTGTGTTGTTATAATTGCTTATGAGCAAGACAATCTTCCTCATATGTAAGTCGCTTTGGATAAAAGCGTCTGCCAAATGACTTAATGTAAATGATGTCATTATGACGTCTTCGCTGTGTTCGCCTTGCAGGGATGTCACCGAAACATGAAATTATTACACGAAAACAATGCAGTCATTAGACTTCGTTTCTCTTGGGGGGGATGGGTGTAAGAGAGACATCCAATGATTCAATATACGAAAAATAACACCTAAACCAGCAAATGAAGCCTGGACTCATTCATGCTCCAATGAACACAATTAATGAACCAAAGTGAGGTTTTCTAAACATAGTTTAGCCTATACAGACACCGCAGGGGGGAAGAAAGAACATATTCATTCGACACAGCAAATAAAGCACACAAAAATTTCAAGTAAATAAAGTGTACATACACATATTCTTGGTCTGCTACCAAAAAAACACCCCAAAACATTGAACCCCAAATGACTAAAGAAGATGCCCTGTTTGTCCACCCCCCCTTGGCCTTGTCCACTTCCTGTTTAAAGAGTATAAGAGCCCTTAAGTCAGAGGTGGATCCAGCTCATGGAAACAAAAAAAAGGCACGAGCAACAATGTCTAAATGCTATCTATGATAAATTAATATGAACCAAATTCTGAGTTATAAATGACTAAAACGGGCATTTTGAGGCAACATGAGGTAGCCCTTGTTCGCGTGTCACTGGAGCTACAGTACCAGTGAGGAAGCTAGCTAGCTCCCTCATTAAAGACAAGGCAAGCTGAGGAACCCGCAGGTACACAAATCTACCTGGTCATGTATCGTGACTCAAAGTAAACCAAGCCGTGGGCAGTCGGGCTAAAAGTTCGATTTCTTTGTATTCTTGTTAATGCTGGATTAGTCCTTTGCGCGTGTACCTGTGTGTGCACAGGTGGCTCTGTGTGGTTGTGCTTATATATTGTGTGTTTTATTGAGTGCACGTGTGTGTACGGGGTCCTGGCTGCCTGTCTGCTGGTCCAAATGCTAATACATTCATGCCTCAGCACTTTCTCTTGTTTACTTCTTTACTCACACTTGAAACGATACACCGTCATCAGCATAAAAACTTTCCCTGCTGAATGCCATTAGCCCATATACCAACTTTTAAAAGGAAAAACCACACAATAATAGACTATTAGTCTTGCCTTGAATCCATACCTCCCTCCAGCACTCCTCCTTTACTTAGCATCAAAGTCTGCTTGAACTTTTCGGAGCCCTCCCTGCTTTTTTTTTTCTCTGCCATCATCTTTAAAAGGGCCTCGGCATTAACGACGGCACGCGCGGGGGAGAGATTCATAATAGAACAATATCAGCGAATGCTTGTTTGGATGCAGTGAAGTCTGCAGATGACTGGATCAGGCAGCCATGACCACTGCTTCCTCTACACGCTTGTGGAGGCCCGGCTGTGATCAGCCGTGGAGTCTGCTGTGGAGGCCCCGACGTGATGGCTGCTACTTCAGTACGCAGCTCGAACCCCGGAACCTTTACGTGATATATATCCCTCTTGTGTTTATTATGCACCAGTAGACACAGACCTGTGGGAATTCACGTGGATTTTTAAATACATTATTTATTCAGCACTTTTGGCGGCCAGCAGAAGATTAAATCGACTGTTTTTGCCAACTCTCTTACAAGAGTTGGTCACAAACCATTTCCCCCTTGACAAGGCTTATTTTAAAGGGAATACCCTACCAGTTTTACACAATTTGGCATTTCCATAACTTTTTTGTTTTTAAATATAAACTAACCAACAGAAAACAATAGGTCAGTTTTCAGATTTAAATTTTGGACCTTTTTGTGTGTTCCTCTATAAGCAGTAGTTGTTTCTGTGTGTGCTCATCTATTGGTTTGCCTTTTGTCTGTGCTGCTGTGACTGAAGCTCTGCCTCTGTCTGCCGTGTCAATGCTCAATTATAAGATTATAAAACCCCACCGAGGACGGTCATTAGCACATTAACTGCTGCTCGTGTTTACCTTCGTAAGTGATTGAGCTCAAAGTGGAACGGGGGGCCTCCTGTCACGGGTCACCGGGAGGCCCCGTGGGTGCTGCTTCCAAATAAGGATCGACTTCCTGCGGCAAAGCTGTGACAGCTGGAGCCGTCGCACACCGAACCACGACGCTCTGATGCCGGGCGTGACAAAGGAACACATACTGTGCCTTCACTTCATTGTATACCTGAAGCCATCTCATCCAAGCCCCGCTACTTGTTAATCCTAACACACCTGCCCACTAAATGCTTAACCTAACCCTTTACCTAACGTTTGCCCCATGTTTTAAATCCAAATCCCCAAATGGCGCTTTCCTAAAATAAGAACCACGGTGGAGGATTTACTCTTTTTGTGAAGCACAAGAACATACACACACACACACACACACACACACGGTGGAGTGCCCTATGTGATGTTAGCGATGTTATCTCGAGATCAAAGTAGCCGGCTGGCTTTTAAAACTCAAGCGGTCTAATTTAAATCAGAGGTAGATAGCCTGAGAAGGCTTTTGATAAGCTACACTGCCTGATGAGATTTCCTCCACAATAAGTTGTGGGAAGAAAAGGAAAAAGAGGGAAGGGAAAGAGGAGAGTGGGGGAGAAGGGACAAATGAAGTGAGGGATGTGCGAAAGAGTGATGGGGGGGAAGTGGGAGAAGCGAGCACAAGAAAGGACACAATGGGGATTGATTGATCAGTCTATGTTTTGCTCATTTGTTGAATCGCTCTCTCTCTCAGCATCTTTGCCCTCTGTCTACTGGAAGCTCCCTCCACCTCTCCTCCCCTTCTCTCTCGCGGTGTTTAGAAGCCATCTATCAGATGCAGAGACATGTAGATGGAACAAGCCTCGTTCCTGTGATTTATCCTGCTGTTTTTTCGCCTCCATTCGTTCCTTCTCCTCTGCGACGGCGTCCATTTGTCAGCTGCCTCCGCGTCTCCAAAATGAATCCATTTGCCTCCGCGTTGCTTCGTTTCAGCGTTTCTTCATTGCAAAGAGATGCGGTTTGCCAACAAATGCTAAAAGATGGAATGAGAATTGGTGTCGTGATGACTCAGTGGGTTCAACTATGTTCTCGCAACATCAAATCTGACTCATGATTTCCTCTGCGTGTCATCTCCCTCTTCTGCCCTTCCTCTCTCTAACCGCTGTAATAAAAATGTTTGCAATAGCGTAAAGGAATGCAGTCTAATTTGTTTTAGACTACTGTTGGAATGCTGCAGTTTTGGGGATTTATGTTATCAGTTTATTTTAAAGCCTGATGGATCTCCTTCCCCTGAGCCTCAGCGCTCCACTGTCGCCCAGAAACTATTAAAAACACCTCCGTGAGCCTCACTGTTGTTCCTTCATCACCACGAACACACACACTGTAGTTTCTCCTGACTCAGTCCCACACACACACACACACACACACCGTCCTGCGGCCCCAAACACTCACTACAGCACCACACGTGGATTTCATCCGCCGCTGAAAATAGTCCCCAACAAATGCACCATCCTCCTGTTTGAGTAAGGTTTGTTAAAATCTACAATGGCTGATCCTTTTTCAAAAACAATGTGTGTGTGTGTGTGTGTGTGTGTGTGTGTGTGTATATACACATGCATTAGATAGACTGATTTGTTCAGTAGGGAAGTCAAAGCATTGAGAGACGGACTAAAGCATGTCATTGCCGTTCCTGAAGTTAACGCCATAATTATTTACTACAAAAGCTGTGAAAGACAGTCAGCAAAACCTTTCAATTTTGTTCTGGTTTCAGGTGTCGGGAAGGATTGATCTGGCAACCAGATGACAGAAAGGTAAGCGATTCACTTTTAGCGTTTTTTTGAAACTTCAAAATCCAAACCCCAGTAAAGAGTGGCACTTTCTTCACCAGCGCAGACACAGGATGTGGAACCTATACCTTGCTGTGCCTGTCTGATTCTGAGGAATCTCTGCTGAAACACAGGCAGACTTTGGTCACGACTTTTGTATGTGCATAAGAGGACTGGTGGATGGACTGTGGACTTGAATGGCTTGAGTGTTGGATAAATGAAAGGCTGTATCTATAGAAGGGGACGTATAGAAAAGCAATTATTGAAGAGACGGATCCATTATGGGGTCACACAGGAGAGGGTTTCAGGCATGCTCAATATGCAAACACACATGGGCAACTTTAGACACACATTTTCACAAAAACACATAACAATTAAAAAACCAAACTGAGTTGAGAAAAACCCTGTAAGACACTCACACACACACACACACACACACACCACCCGTCCTCTAATGGAGCTACCACTTATCTAGCTTGCTGGCCGCTGACAGTCGAATATCTGTCTGAATAATGGACGTCCATACACTATCAGATCAGTGTGGACGTTATCTGGAAGTGGGACCGCAGTAATGACAGAACGTCCTCTATCTGATCACAATGGATCCACCACGTTCTATTATCTGTATGAACTGCAGTCATTCATCACTGCTCGTCTGCTGCGGGACTCAAACGGACCGCGGACAAGGAGCGGGTGGGACTTCCCATCTGCAAACAGCTGACGCGTGTTCAGTGCTGAGTTTTAACAGAGATGTTGACTAACGTGTCAGCGATGTAACACTTCGCTAACGGACACACATGAAGCCCAACTATAACTCTGATTCAGGCGTCGTGACTGAGCGGATCAAGTTGGAGCGAGTCCAGTTTTCAAATTTAATTAATCATAAAAGCATCATTTACGTTTTCCCACTTTAGAAGCCTCTTTCCGCCAGGACCATGACCAGTTACTCAGCCGTTATTTAGACTCAGCAAACTGTAACCTGCATTCTATTCTTTTTTTTAAAGGTGGTGTTCGAGTTAAAATCACTCTTTACTTGATCAATTTAAGGACATCATTAAAGTATTAGTTTTGCATATTTGCACCACCGGACAAGGAGAATTCGCTCTTACGCAACTGCTGGAAATGGCAAGCAGACGGTGACGCAGAGCAAAGTGCCGCTCAGCTGATGTTCACCTACAGAACTTACAGTCCGTGTTCAATAGCCGGTTTCTTGTTGGTAGCGTACCCAGAATAATTAAGCCTGCGTCTAACCGATAGCTTATCAAATGTATTATCCCAACCGCTCTCCTGGTTTTTTAGTTATTAATGAAGAGCTATGTACAAAACAGCATGCTGGTCATATGCGCAAATGGGTTTGCACACTACAGGAGTGTCTTGCAACATGTGACCTACAAATGCAGAAGTTCAAATAGAGTTTTGACAAAAAAGGTTTTATAAAAAGATAAAACTCACATATTTAAGCCTCTAAATCATTTTAAAAAAAAAAAGATAAATTACTGGCATTTACCATGCATATTATCCTTTATTATAATAGTATGCGGTCCGATTTTTCCCGTTGCGTCTGTCGTTGCTATGCAACCATGCAGCTTTATGGGGGGGGGGGCTTTACAGGGGGTCTGGCTTGTCTAAATGAGATGTAAATGAGCCCTATTGTCACTCCCAGCAGGTGAGAACAGGTGAGAACTGCACAGTCTTTAGAGGCCGTTTTCTCCCTTTTGAGCTTTTCTGAGTGCCTACCTTCAAATGGCCACAACTTCTCCAAATATTATCAGATTTCCACGTGTTACACATCTTTGGAAAGCTTGGAGACTGCACTTTCAGAAAAAGTAAGTCAAAATGCCCCAGAACCGACTTGTGTCCCTACTTTCCGTGACCGGTCACATTTATAGATTACTGAAACCTGAAGACACAACTCACATACGGACTGTTTCCGCGTACAGATGTGTTGTACGTGCTGTACCAAACAACTGAGTAAACACAGTGGGCATGAGAGTCACAGGCCTGACCAGCCACCCAACCCTTCCCACAGTGTTCCCGTACCAAAACAGAAACACACGCTAGATTAATTTGCCTTGCTAACGTACGCTGCCATCACTGAGCAAAAAGAGAAGAAACTGACGGGGAAAAAGTCAAATATGCATGAAGAGATGTGGGCAGCACACGGGGTTTTAAAGAGTATTAAATCTGCTTATCGAATCTGAATTATTCCATGTTCCTTATCAAAACCATTACGGTCTCAAAGAGATTAGCCCCTTGCGTGTCATAGGTCGCAGACGGCCCCAGATTACTATTGTTTAACATTCAGTGCTCGTTAAAACATCACACCCTTACTTTTTTCAGATTCACAAACTTTCAAGGATTTCAAGGAATCGTGGGAATCCCGTTAACCTTGTTAAAAAGTAGCTCTCAAATGAAAAAAGGCTGGAGACCCCTGATATACAGTATATGAGTATGAATGCATCACGCTAACAGGCATCTTGTCACCTATATCAGAATGTATTGGAGCACTTCCTCCACCACTGGCACGTTCAAATCAAGAATGCTAACAGGCAGGTTTCCGCGGGCTAAGTCATTCACACCTGTCAAATTCAAGCAATTGAAGCATTATTCAAATTAATAGCAGATGCTAACATTACCATCTAAAAGTCCATTATAGTAATGGGGGCTTTTGGCGAGTGATACGATGCTAACGATTACAATTAAAACGACAGTCCTGAGTTAGCTAATAACAATAGGCAGGTGTGGGAAGGTCTAAACATGGACTAAACGTGCGATAACGTCTTAGAATGAACACAAAACGACAAACTTGGATGTTTATGGAAACTCCGCCCATAAGGGACAGAAAAGTAAGCCTCGGATATCTTACGGTCCAACGATACATTCTTCCTCGTCTTCATCGTCGCTCAGGTCGTCTTCAGAATCGGCGAGCGCACGTTCGAAAGCATCCGGCTTGTCGAGGAAGTACTTCAAAACATTCTCGGGGTAACGGCCACAGATTCTGCAAAAAAGGGAATCTTTTTGTGGAAAAAAACCCCCCGCTTCTTTCTCATTTTGCTCGAAAGATGTGCTGCCGACTTGTGTCCCTGGTTTCCGGGACGGGTCACATATGTCTGTATCTATTGTTTCAGCCAGTACCTATGATCAATGCGATTATTATTGTCAATGAGCTATTGTCCCTGCAGTTTTTAGAAGAACACGAGGGACTTAATTTGTTCATCTCACACATGACCCGAAGTCTGCATTTAACCTGTTTAGAGTGTTAGAAGCAGCGTTCCAGACATTCGCCAACACCAGAGCACCAGCGCCCGTCTTCATCACCATCATCATCGTCGACCTTTGCTTTTCGCATCAAAAGAGGATTCTCGTTTACAACGGTGTTCAGTGACAAAAACAGAACAGAAGACAATCCTTTATTCATAACACAAATACAGAATAAAGCTTTATTGATCCCCAGGAGGGACGCTCATCACTTGAACGGGCGCTGAGTTGAAAGCGCCGACATGCTTTTCTACTTCAGGGCCACTGATGCTGATCCCTTCAGAGTATGAGTGATATCATTTTAGTGCTAGTTGATACCCAGGACTAATGCAAGCACGTAGATTGCTGCAGTAAAATGATTTCAGATGAGGTCCTTCTCCCCGCACCGCAGCGATACAAACTCCGCCGTCGCCTGTCTTCGCGCAGGAATGCTCCCACATCGCTCGCAATGTGTTGCTTTGGCGTCGTTTTCACATCACGTACATTGC
The DNA here is from genome assembly GCA_011952105.1 of Coreoperca whiteheadi. Lineage (NCBI taxonomy): Eukaryota > Metazoa > Chordata > Actinopteri > Centrarchiformes > Sinipercidae > Coreoperca > Coreoperca whiteheadi. Next base: position 2,414,309 of record CM022478.1, on the reverse strand, counting down.
ATCTTTGTTTAAACCCCAGTACTGCTACTCCATGTTGAATACCAACAGGCCTATTAACTTGCTTTCATTGTTTTATTGGTTAAAGGTGCCTTGTCCACAGAGGCTGATCTTTCAGCAAGCAGTTAGGCCTTTTTTTTTAAAAGTCTTCTTATACCTTTAGTTGTGTGACTCATTAACCAGAAAGTTGAAACTTCCCAGTGTTTGATAGCTAGCGATTCGTCACCTCGTTCCCTTACATTTCATTTAGCAGACGCTTTTATCCAAAGCGACTTACATATGAGAACATTCACAAACCGAAGGCGCAGCTTCGGGAGCATTTTGGGGTTCAGCATCTTGCTCAAGGATGCTCCGAGGCATGGCTGGGGGATCGAACCGCCGACCTTCCGATTGGAAGGCGACCACTCTGCCACCAAGCCACAGCCGCCTTGTGTTCCCAGGCAGCCCTAAACCTGCACTCACTATAAACAGCCCCAAATAAACACACGGCTACCTTCCTTTTGAATGAAACGGCTGCAGGAAGTGATAGATCATGAGCTCAGCTTCTCCTCCGCCGCCGTCGGCTCTGATAAACACTCTGCTGTTTAGATGGGCAGCAGCCGTAGATAGCCGTCGTGTCCTCCGCTGCAACCCCGTACGTGACTGTGCGTAGCTTGTAAGTGCCCACGCGCTTCACTCTGTCCCCTTACAGCAATACAGTATGTGGAGTACACACATATACTCCACATTCATGTATGTGCTTCACACGTGTGTTTTTATGGTCGCTAATGCATCCATGTGCTTAACACAAGTGTGTACCTGCTCTCTCTGTGTGTGTGTGTGTGTGTGTTTTGGCTTCTCCATTTCCTCTCCTGTTACGAGCAGAGTGGCCGCCCTCAACCTTGTAAAAAAAAAAAAAAAACAGAGTAGCAGAGATGCTGGAGTCAGTGGAGGCTGTATGTAGAAAAGATCCAGGTATCATTATCCGGAAGTGGCAGCTAGATAAGAGAGTGTATTGCACGTTATGTGACGCTGATACGAACTTGGAAGTGTCTAAGACTTGACAGGTGACCACAGTGCAGTGGCTTTTACTTTATCAGCCTTTTCACAGGCCCGTCTCGGTGCATATTTCTAAGCATAACAGAGCATAAACTGTGTGTCACGAGGAAATATGATTCAAAAGCGTCCCGTTTCGGCGTGTGCTCTGGCAGACTTGAAGGTCAAAATCTTTGTTCTTCTTGCAATTGGAGTGATTGGCCAATAGAAACAGGGGTTGTTTCCTGTGTTTTGAAAATTGAGTCCTTATTTCAGTTGGTGTGCCATCGTCCGGCCTTGTTATGCTCCCAGACTGCGGACTGCTGCATCGCTCTCATTAATGATCACTCTGGTCGACATTGGAAAACAAGCAAACGGTGATTGAAAACGAGCCCCGATACGTGAGCACAAACATGCAGAGAGCCCTCGGACATTTTTCTTAAAGATGCAGAGGTGAAGAAAGGGAAGGATTTAATTCACTGTTAGGTCTCCTAGCGCAGTGGTTCCCAACCTTTTTGGTCCGAAGTACCCCCACAACCCTATCCGACGGGCCCAAGTACCCCTTGATCATACCCTTCGATAGATGGGATGGCTTCATGGTATTGTTCAATGGTATTTTTGATTAGTTTTGGCCAAATTTGCATTTGTACTACTTCTGTTTGGAGTGACAGAAACTAGTTGTTTTACAGTATCTTATAGCACAGCTGGTATGTTATTATGACAATAACTATAAAGAGCAGCATCACACAAATTTGTTAAACTTACTTGTGTGTTGATTCTATTCCTAAACACAAATATGTGGATATATATCATCGAGTCGCAAGTTTTGTTTTTTTCCAGTTAGCGGAGTTCCACATATTTTCCGCGTACCGCCTGGTAACTGCAGAAGTACCCCTGGTTGGGAATCACTGGCCTAGTGGGACCAATATGTAAGTGCCACATTTGGCTCTGCTGGTGCCTTAGAGAGGTTTATTCATTCACACAGCCCCGTAATGACAGTAAAGTTTCAAAGGCCTTTACAGAGAGATGAAAGAAACATAGGAAAGGTATAGAAACAGAGAGCAAACCCGAATAGATCTAATGAAATAAATGATCTAATAAATACACAAATAATGACCTTTTCAGAGGAACTCCTCTCTAAGGATGACCACTAATTAAAAATACTAAAACGACTATGTAGCTCTTTTTTGATGGGAAAGAGACAAGACTGTGGGCATAGTGTAGCTGACTAATATTGTATTAATACAACGTGGGAAACCAATTCTCACAATTGAAAATACACAGATGGCATCAGACCCCAGACCAGTTACAGAAGTGGAACCTGACGCCAGCAGCCTGCTGAAGATGTGCCTCTGTGCTGCATATGCACCAGTCATTTCCACCATCAAGATAATCAAAGAGTAATATCCAGCAGGTTACCTTTTGCGGTGTTTATGAAGCACTTCCCTGTTTATGGGAATTATGCCTTTTAGACTTAACTACTGTGACTAAATGTGTAAATTCAAACCTGGCTTAGTCTGAATGTAGCGGTAGAGTTCAGCTATAACTTGGTGGAAGTGGGTGGCACCATAAGTTACTGATAAAGTAGAGTTATAAGAGAGATATAAATTGTAGGCCTGATAATAAAATAAGGGGAACCGTATTATTATTATGTTTTGTTTTTGTATTTACACCTGGAGCAGACTTTCTGTGCCAGATGTCTGTACATGTAACCGTTTAAGTGTTCGTGTGTGCAGAGTCTGCTCGTCCGCATGTTGTTTTACAGAGACGTTCAATGAGACTTCTGCTCTCGACGAGCATATTTATGTGAGCGACAGCTATCGATGGATGATGGTTGAGTTATTGCTGAGGCCCGCGTTCGCTAGTTCACATGCGACAGCGGACGTTGCTTTCTCCGTATTTAATCTAACGGTCTTGTAAGTCTTTGGGTTTTCACCCCAACGTGCCGCCGATCTTCGGCAGGGCGATTTCTCAACATCTACGCAAACGCTCCCCCATCGGGTTGTCAACATGTCAAACCAGTGTGGCCAAAGGACTGGTGCAATTTTAATCACGAATAATCTCATGTAAACCAGTATGTTTCCGTTTCAGGTGTTTGCTGCCCCAAATATATTAATTCAGCATTCATTTTTGAAAATGAAACAAATGGTCGTTCCTCTTATTTCGCAGGCGATAGCGGATCAGTTTCCCCCCGAGACGTTTCCCCTGAAAGTGCAGCACATCACACCAGTTTTCCTGATGAAGTGCTTTTTTTCCCCTTCTACAAACTTAAAAGCAAATTGCAAACCTTCACCAGTCTCTAGCATTTGATTGAGTTCCAGTAAGACCGTCCCAGTACTGTTCTCTTGAATGGATTCCAGTGGATTTATTTTATGTCCTTAAAGTTTGTTGTTGTTGTCTTTGAAGTTGGTTTAAACTAAACCAATCCCAGTGTGCAGCTCGCCACACAAGCCTGCCTTCAAGCACCCAAGCTTGTGGCAGATGGTGTGCGTTCATTTCATTTTGGGGGGGGGGGACTTACTCTTTCCCTGAAGCTTTTTTGAAGTCTTCGGTTTGAAACGCTGCGGACTAACAACCACTTGGACGGGGTCGAATAGGGTCATTCACAGACTGTGGTGAAACAAAACAGACCAGCTGTAGTGAGTTACATCACCAGCAAAAAGCCAAAATCCCCCACTTTCAAGCGAAAATGTGATCCTTATTCAAGTCGTAAACATTATTAACCCTTCCGTTTCATTAAGTTCTATCCCCAATTAAAGGAACTGTTTGGCATTTTGGGAAACACTCTTATTCTGTACTTTCTCGTCGAAAACAAAGTTTACAAATGGGGAACTCAGCAGTCTAAAGGTAACAGAATCCCCCTGACAGCCCCTCTCCGTGGCTTCTTTTCACATTAGCCTCCTCGGTTGTAAACCCTCTGCTGAACAGGGAGGTCTTTGGTGTCCTGCCTTCCTACCGCTCAGGAGGAGACGGGCGCTTCGGCCGCAGCTCGCTCTTTTATCAGCTGTGTCAGGCAAAAGACTAGAAAGTGAGTAACAATGCGAACGGAGAGATTAGTCCGTGTCGTTATTCCGTCTCCAGGTCTTTATCACTGTCTTTGCCCACCTTTGTTCTTGGAGACGGTCCAACGACAGGCTCTTCAGCTGGACTCTGACACCAATTGTCCCGCCGAGCTCCCCAAACTGGCAACACGCGCACACGTCCGTCACACCGCCTCTGGTTCCTCCCTCCCGCTTCCTGTCACCTATTGTGTCTCTCCCTCTCCCGCTCTGTTTTTCCATCCTTGTCGTCTTGTCTCCGTAACTGTCACTCTGTCTTTCAGTCCGCCTGCGTTTCAAAGTCGCTCTCCCAAGAGACTCACGGCACGCCGTTTAGTGGCACCACCCCGAGTGTTCACAAGAGAAAGCGATGTAAATGTCACAGATGATGCGCAGTCAAGGCCACGATCAGACCAACAAAAGCACTGTCAACAAATCCCCGTGTTGCAGGTGGGAAGACGAAATATAAGGTTGTTCTTTTTTAGGTGATTTAGCTGATTTTACAACTCTGGAATTTATCGCAGCAGCAGTAATTTGCTCCCAACACGCAGCACTGTAAAATACTAGCTTTCTATTGTATACAGTTATGGCTGCTATGTGTTCACTAGCAATGTGAATGTGTTCCCGCACACAGGTGACAAGCTGCCGACTTTTAGTACCCTCAGGTTGTGTCTCGTCTACCATTTTTACAAGGAGAGGGTACCCAGATGTTTTTGAAAAAGCCGGAATCTGTAGCAGTTATACATTTTCTTTGAATTGCAAATTGAATTGAATTGGAAAGCAGAGAGCACAGCTGTGAGACGTTTTTGCAGCTTGGACAAAGAAGCCGTCAGACGCCTAACACACAATGTTTCTTTGGCCTAACCGGTCGAACGGCGAGCATGTTCTGTACTTGTCTTCCCGCGTTGAAAATAGCGGCGTTACATAGTTTGCTGAAATTCGGTGTAATGTACAAGTGGGGCGCGTGTCGGGCGGCTGCAAGCTTTGTGTTTCAGTGACGCAGCGCAGTATGGAGAAACAATCACTGCCCAAGAGCAAAGTGGAAACAGAGGGCAGGAGAAGCGACACGAGCTGGAAATGACTCACGCGCACTAATTAAACCCGACTCGAGCCTCTTCTTTAATTCCATTACAGCGATGGCAGCATTCCATTTAGTCTTTCAACGTCCCTCGTGGTTCTGATCTTCCTGATACCACACCATTACTGTCAGTTGTTCACAGTGTCAGTTCACTGAACATTCGGGGGATGAGTCAATATTATTGCCATCAGTCTCTGTAGGCAATCCAGTGGGATTCAAGTTTCAGTCCTTTTTTTTCTGCTTTCTCTTACTCTTTAACGTTGCTTCAGATTAGTGTGGCGCTTCTGTCAGGTTAGTCTGTATTTAAGACGACACCACCCCCCCCCCCCCCCCCCCCCCCCCAACCAACCGTCATTAAAAAAAAAAACTACGTATTTTTCTAATAATGACTTCTGTCTCGGGAGCAGCGGCAGAAGAAGCGTCTCGTCTCCTACAGACAACTTTAACCAAGAAGACCTTGAGCACAGAGATGGCAGATCAGAAGGTGCATATTCTAATGTTAGAGGAAATTATTATATTTTCATGAAGTGTTATATCAGGTTTGTTAAGCTTAAACGGTCTGTTTTGTTGTCTCTGCGTAACATTTAAGAGTTTTACGCAACAGAGCTCAGTGGAACCTTGTAAATGTGACGTGGTCGATGGGAGATGGCGTCGCCAAGTGTAGTAGGAAAGTAAAACAGGAGGAGGCCGGCGTGATGCAAGAAAAAAATGCAATCAACGCAAGCAGTAGCAGCTGTTGACAGCTTCATTGTAAAGGCTTGCTGTCAAACAGGGTGAAAAGTCCTGACTGATAAGGTAAATGCAAATGTTATACAAACGTAAAAGTTTGGATTGAAGGTTCTGGCCCCAGTAAAGTTTGGAACAAGTGTCAAACAGTAAGCTTTGTTCTCCGCATTCCTTGTCCTTACGTACCATTTATCCACGGCGAGTTACAGTAAGTGCATCCAACCACGTGGATACGATCCAAAAAGTACCTTAATCTCATCAAAGAGGCCGAACTGCTTCAGGTGCTGCATTTAGAAACAATGAGAGGTGGAGAGAGACCTGGCTCAAGGTGGTGGTCTAGGTATCGATTTCAGTTTATTTGAAGTGTTTTTTAAAAAAAAAAGAAAGTTATTTCAATACCATGTAACACACTTTTTAGAATAGATTTACCCCAGCCACACATGTTATTACTCCTCATTCGCTCGTACTAACAGCGAGAGTTCCAGGCAATAGAACTCAGAGCAGCGAAAACGGCGTTCAGCAAACACGTCTTCTGGCGGACGCCCCCGCGGCCTTCAGAGAAACTGCGCACAGAACCCGTAATTGAACGCTGTATGTAATTAGATTAAATGTGCTCGCTCGGGTTCAAAGTTATTCCTGCAATTCATAGGAAAAAACTCACTCATTAAAAATGGCAGTTTCACCACATCTATTAGTGATTATAGTAATTGTAACTATCAGTCTGTGTTATTAGAGGTGAGCTTTTTGCCTTCAGTGAGCACCCATTATCCATTTCATCTCCCACCCATTGCTTTCAATTTAAACACACACACACACACACACACACACACACACACACTGTTAATTTGGGATACACAGATTTGCTGTAGTCTCGTGTGCACATGTTGGAGCTTGTTTTGTAGACACACACACACACACACAGATAGTGATCATGCCTCCTGAAGCTGCCGTGCGTCCTGTAGCTGCCTCCGCACTTGTTAGCGTAGCATCAGGTATGTGGAGGATCCCTGCCTCAGCCTTAATTGCATTCCTCTGGGCTCGGCTCGCCTCCCCCGGAGAGTCAACAGTCTTCTTTGTGCCTTTGATCTTAACCAGCCTTATTAACTACCATGGCAACCGCAGGGGCTTCTGGGACGGCAGCGCCCCTGGGCTGCTTATTATGGGAGCGAAATGAAAGGTAGCAGGCCTGGCGCGTACCGCTGCTGTAGGGAGGTTTTGGATTAGGAGGGGATTGTGAATCACAATGGGTGCCGTGCTGTTTCAAAATATTATCTCTGAGCTAATTGTAATGAGTCCAGTCGCCCCCCCCCCCACACACACACACACCAAAACAATGATTTTAGCTCGGCGGCGATGATTTGGCGGCAGCTTATTGAATATGAATAAATGTTTATTGACTCGTGGTGTTGAGGGAGTTTCAAAACGCATCCAACATCAGACTCAACATGCGGAATACAATCGAACACAAAAGCCGGCTCTGCCGTGACCTTTTTTTGGCTGTAGTTTATTGTGTCGCATACGCGCTCGTATACGTGTACTTTCAGCTTCCGTGCGGCTGTCAGCTGACTGGCAGGTCATCTTTCTGGACAAACAGAGCAACGCGCTTAAGTCACCAGATGGACAGAATATGAACGGACAAAATGATGATAAATGACGTTCTGTTTGCAGCTTGTCGTTGTAATTTATATTATATATTAGGTATTTTGGACTGGTGGTCACAAAGAAGCATTCCCGAAGACATAACCTCAGGATCCTGCGTTATTTTGTAGACTGAACAATCAATTGAATAATCAAAAAGAGTGGGCAGTGTCATTGATAACACAAATAGTTGTTAGTGGCAGCTCTGCCATCATCGTACCTGCAGGACGGCCCGGTTCTAGACCTCTGAACCAACGGAAATAATGTCAGGCGGCCGCTACTCGTTTAGGCAGAACGCGACAAAAGAAGCTCCCTAACGAACGCTGGATCGATCTGATTATCAGGCTAGGAGCACTTGTACTTTGGCAGCGCCGGAATGGCGTGGGAATTCTTCGACGGGATTCTCGTCCAGCGGCGGAGGGGATCATGAGGCGGCTGTCCAGCAGAAGCCCAACCACTGATGAGTCGCAGCGCGGAGCCTTTTTAAAAACGCCTCTGCGCGGTAAACATCAGCTTAATACATTTGACACGTCACAGTCGAGTCCCATCGACCTTACGAAGCCGTGCTGTAGCACTGTGTTAGTCGGTTATCCGTATTTATGCATCATAACGGCTTGTTCATCTTCAGGCATAAATGTCAGTAAGCCATTTCTTCCACGCATCCACTCCAGGCTACTTAACACTTTTAAATGTCGTATTTAATTGCACGATTAAGTCCGTTGATTTTATTGTTTGATATTTTGTTATGTTTTGAACCGTGACTCTTTGTCTACTTCTGATCTATAAGTTTGGTTGTTACATTCTAGTAACTCTTTGTGACAGCGGGTTGGATCTGCAGACATCCAAAGACTGCCTGATTATGTTCATGATCACCTCTAATTTGTATCTTATATTGCCTATTAATTTTGATTACTTCGATGGGTATGAAGCCAGAAATAACAGCTTCTGTGTCATAGGCGCGTTTGAAGCCATATTACCGCTGGTCTAGAATCACCCAGGGACCCCGTGGGATTTAGGAATTCATGCCTGACATCTGTATTTTAAGGCCGCAGATTCACACCGAGTAAACCAACTGCGTTTTTCTCAAACCTACCGACTGACTGATTGGAGTTTGGTCTAAATTAGCCTCCATGCTGAATAACCAGAATCTGCTTCAACAAATGCTTTTTAAAGTGTATCGTGTTCTCCACGGCCTCCATAATACTCAACCCAGTGAAACAG
>CM022478.1:2296786-2405136 GCA_011952105.1 Coreoperca whiteheadi | reverse complement strand
ACGTTCAGTCGAGGTTGAGATTGGAGCTGGGTGGTAATTGTGGTGTCTCGGACGACAACGCCCCACAAACCGCCCCCCGAAGGCAACCCCTCAGTCCCCCGGCTAGAGCGTTCCCGCCGGAGCCACGCTCGCGTAACGCGGTCAGCGCGGAGACTTGCAGTCCACCGGCAGCCGCGCCCGACGGGGCGCCCCTCCCCGGGCCCCCGGAGGGGTCGGAGAAGGAGGGAGAGAGACGGGGTTGATCAGCCGTCCTTCAGTGAAACAGACGTTCAGCCGAGGTTGAGATTGGAGCTGGGTGGTAATTGTGGTGTCTCTGCCTGCTGAAAGCTGCTCTCATCATTTCTATCTCTCAGTCCATTTACACACCCTTGTTTCACATTGAGCTCTGATGGGCTGTAATACTCTCTGACACACACACACACACACACACTCATTATGCACTGAGTGAAACAAGCTGAGGACAGTCAGAGAGAGAGAGAGCAGCATACACTCACACACGTCTCTCTCTCGCTCTTTCCTTTGCTACACACAGCTCGGCCTCCGTACGCAATCAAGGCGGTAACCTCCTCGGGATCGATCTTTCTCATGTCTGTTCTCTCACGTGGTTTTTCAGTCCGTCGACAGGGAAGTTTTCTGCAACAGTTTTGATATGCGTTAGTTGTTGAATCAAGCACAAACTGGGGAGAAAACTGTTGTTTGATTTTCTCAAATATGATTCCTTTCTGCCTTTCTGTGATTCATATCATCGTAATTGAAATGCCTTTGGTGTTTGTACAGAAACAAGTAGAACAAGTACTGTTTGGGCATCACCGTGCCTTTATCGGAGAGAGGTGACGGGAGTGGTAGGATTTTAAGATGTTGGACTCTTTCACGTCTTCTTTTCTTACTTTTGGCTCTTCATGGACGATTGATTGATGAAGCAAAAGAAAAATAATCGACAGGTTATTGTGGAAGTCGCAGAGCTACTCGTATCACACACTTCAGACGCAGCATCAATGCCGGATCAACATCTGTTACTGCAGCAATACGAGCGGTCACATGATCCGACAGACACCCAATTTAACCCGTGGTTCAGCCTCTGTATATGATAAGTGCTGCTGAGCCGACTGCTCCTGCCGCCTGTTGTCATGACGTCAGCTTGCTCTCGCACCTCAGCAATGCTGGCGACGGAGCCCGAAAGCAGGTATTCAGGTATTTACGGGTCCCATGTGATTCTAATATAAGACTTAATTGAGTGTGAGGACATCACACCCACAGAGCCCATATACAAAGTCCCTCTCACTTAACTCTTTTTCCCTCCCCGCGACAAATCAGCAGCAGGCTTGCATCATCGTGTCTCTCTCTCTCTCTCTCTGCATGTTACAGCGAAGGAATTAGCAATCACTAAGCAGACGCTCAGATGTACAGGGATTAAAAGGTGCAGCGCATCAGAGCAGAGGGGTGGCAAATTGTTAGAGGAGGAGGAGGAGGAGGCGGCGGGAGAGCAGGAGGCGGCTCGTGTAGATCTGGGCTGTGCTGGGCCAGGGTTTCCTCTGCAGCGAGACAGAATCGGCCGCGAATGAATTTCTGTGGTGCACTTTGCATTTGCTTGGACTTGGGCTCAAGGCAGGGGAAAACTGAAGTTTGAACAGTGGAAGCAGAAGTGATTCCGCCATTCAAACGTGCACAGATTTGAAACGGCCGTCCGACGGCCCGGAAAACGATCATTTGGTAAGTTTCAGGTCAAAAGACGATCAGATGTCCGAGTAAAAACGGAGAAAAGTTTTGGTGGGAAAATGAAACTTTTACAACTTTCTCTCCCCTTGTACCGATTCGGATACCTCACCTCGGGGTATCGGCTGGCAGCATATCAGTGCTGTCTTTTCCCCAAATGTGAACCCCATAAACCTGAGTTGGCAAACTTACCGTGAATGAGATCAATGAGTTAAGACAGCGGGAATTCACGCCATCCGCGTTCGGCACGGATACTCACCCGGTGTATCGGGCAGGCGCATCGCGACATATAATCATTGTTTTAACAGCATTTAAATAAAGCTATTTCAATGTTGAAATGCTCATTACAGTGCCGTTGAGAAAACAATCATATGTTACGTAGTTTGATCCTCTCATGTATTATCATCACATTCGAGTCACAAAGCTCAGCGTCGAGTGAATATTTATTTAATATGCTGAACAGGTCATACAGTACTGTATTCGGACTGAAAGTATTTTAGTGTAAAATGCCCTTCTGCTTCTTTTGAACGAGTACTGCGTATAAAAGGAAAAATAATGAGACATAACATTAGTATACTTAAACATTCAGGATAGCAAATGTTTTAAAAGTCATTTTGTGGATGGTGAGCTGAAGCAAATAATAATACAGAGAGGGACCTGACCTTGCTGTCGAGCAGCGCTTTGGGAGGAGGTTTCTCTTCATTTGTTGTGACTTCCTGTCAGTTTGTTTAATGACACTCCAAATTACATGGAACACTGACATTTCCAAAAATCACAGCAACGCAAACAGGCGTCACGGCACGTCTTTCTTGGACCCGCTTGCAGATGTGCACAGGTCCTTGGAAAATGTCAGCGAATTGAACTTGAGCCCAAATCCTCTCGGAAACTGGCATGAAGGTAGAGTAAAAGGAAGTGCAGGAGAAACAGGAAATGAACGGGAAACGCTCCGAGGTCGCCCCCGCTCTGTCGAGAGGCGCGGAAGTGTTGGTTGTTTCAAGAAGGTGGACAATGTATGTTTTGCAGTGGCTGCAGAAGGAACATGCACGTTTCACTTGTCCTTCGAGTATCTGGCACAGGCCGCTGTAAGACTGACGAGGAGGAGGAGGAGGAGGAGGAGGAAGAAAGCAGCAGAAATGAGAGGAGAAGGCTAGAATCGAACGCGGGGAGTTCGGAGAGGAGCGGCGCCAGAGCCGTGACCGCCTCCTGGCCAACAGACAGAGAAGGGGAGTGAGTGCGGCCTTTGGATAGCTGTAAGGGGGGGCAGGCAGCCTCTGGACTGCAGAGAGAGAACTACAGCCAAGTATTGACCCCGCTGACTGCTAGCTGCCAGGCGATGCTAGCCAGCTAGCAGCACTGTGTCAGATTTCTGCTGGAGCTCCTTCAACTAATGAAGCGAGAAAGATTTCTGCTGCAGTCGAGAGTGGCTCGCTCACTTACAACAACTCAATTAGCACTCGAGTTCACACACACACACACACACACACACTGCTAGTATGCTTTCCTAATGCAAGCGTGTGCTTGCATGGTATGTGTGCATGTTTGTAACTTTAAGTGTGCCAGTCTGCGTTTTGTTGTCGTCGTTGTTTTTTTTGTGATCGGAGGCTTCTGCGCTGCATCCAGGTACTGGCCTTATTCAGAGGGGGTTGTTTTCCATGTAGTTTCTATGTAAGCGGTGTCCTTAGACTCATGAATGTGTAGGAAATGTCTGTGCAGGGGTTGGCCATGATTGCCCCCCCCCCCTCCAGAACTCTTTAAAAATGCTTTTACTCTCTTGTTATTACCGGGTTTGCACAGATGACTGCACGATATCGCTCTCACTTTCCTCCCGAGACATGTTTACTCTTGAAGGCGAGCCACATAATAACCCTCTTGGCCAGCACACAGCTGTCTGGGTTTTACAATATGAACTGAACGTCTTCCTCAATATCACCGTTTGAGTACAGCTTCCCCGATTTCACAACGCGGCGAGGCTTATTGGTCTGTACTACTTGTTTCGGCGATTATTTTGACAGTGCATGAGATACGCGCATGTGGGGGGAAATAGGGATCAGATAAAACCTAAATCCAATGAATGTCGCTATTGTGACTCCAGAATCCGTCCAGTATTTAGCCCCACGTTCGATGCTGACCGAAAACGTCCCGTTGTTCATGATCACGCGGTCACATCACTGGAGGCAGACACTGATGGCGATACGGGCTGAAAGCACCTGCCCAGTTTGAATTGGAGGCCTGGAATCATTTTGGATTTCATGGCTAAAGCTGTTTGCAAACCCTGTCAGGGGAAAGTCAAACATCGCCGTGATACAACCAACACGTGGGCGCACCTGGCTCGAAGCCATTCCGAGGTAAAGTGAGCGCCGAGGAAGAAAACCTTTTGCTTCATCTGCCAACAGACTCTGGAAACCTGTCTGCAATATCTGCTGTGTTATTCACAAATACAACTCGTAACCCACAGCGAGAGCTGAAACTGTGAAAACACACCGCCGCTCTTCTTAAACATTTACTTATGATACTGCACTATATTACTTCCAGTGTTGCGGCTGCCGAGTCACATCAAACAAGTCACGCAGCAAAGAACAATAGAGACACTCAAGGTGGTGGGTAGGAAACAAAATACACCGAAGAACCGTAGATGATCATCTGAACGCTGGAAAGCAAATAGGCCCAAAATGATAGAAACATATCTCACAACCTAAGTATACACTGCGTAATGACAGTACTGGTAACGTGCTGTACATTAAAGGGCAACACACGCATCCGTCAAAACAACCACGCACACCGGCAGTGTCGTGATACGCCATTTCACAGCATCGACACATTTTCTGCACTCGGCGTTTTTCTCATGTTGCTCCTCCAAAAAAATAAAAAATACAGATATTTTACCACAGTTGCCCCCCGGATCATCATACGCCTACCTCGCCTTGGCTGCTACTACTGTAAGATGCAGGCGTCAAGTGACGTGACACAACGCTATATTTTGATTGGAGGCTGGGGGTACACGGTTCTGCTGAAATCAATACCCTGACAAATACCACGATACAGAGCGACCGACGACACAGCAGGTAATGTAAGCAACGTTAGCCAGGCTGTGGGTTAGCAGAGTGCCCCTACAGCTGCTGCTGCGACGCTAACAGCCAGAGAGGACGAGACAGAGATGCTGCTAGGAGGGTTTTTCCTCAGTTCTTACATAATACACAATATAACACAACTGCGTTATACATATTGCGTTTACAATACATCAGAAGTGTTATTTTCACTGCCGTTAAATCTGTTAGTTACTTTATAAATCAGTTAATTAGTCTATCAAATCTTTTATTTTTTTAAATCAACTAAATAAACCAAAGGAAAACGTGAGATCGTAGTTTCCCAGAGCCCAAGAGCACGTCTTCAGATGTCTTGTTTTGTTAAAGAAACATTTCCAATGATACAAAGCATAAAAACCCACTAAATCCACTCTTTAGAGCATCTGAAACCAGACAGAAGTTTCCATTTCTGTTTGATAAATAACTTTTACAGATTCATTGATTCTCATCAATGAAACTAACTCTGTTCTAATCAGAACCTTCTGTCAATCAGCCAATCGATTAATCCACTGCTTGTTTCAGCAGTACAACACACACCTTGATTATTGATACATCTTGTTGACCTCTTTTCAGAGCTCCCAGAGTGCTTTTGTGTCGCTGACCCCTGACCCCTGACCCCCCTGTGCAGGGACATAGATAAGTCGAGTATCAGATTAAAGCTACGAGGACGGCCGAGCTAACGGCTTCGCGTGTAGATTTGCGTCTCTGGCTGAAGGCAACACGCTGTCAGCTTCCCTGTTTGTCCAGCTGCTGCCGATCACACCCGACACTGTTAATAGGCTTTAAACACTAACTGACACATCTGGCAGCAGCACTCTGACACGCGACGACAACAGTGATGAAGCATCACAAGCTGACGGACACACACCTCAGCACAGTGCAGCTGGCGCACACACACGCACACACAACACGGCTGTATTAGTCTAATTAATCAGCTGGCTAAGCTCCTGTATGTTTTCTTGTGATCTCTGCTCTTTTCTCTGGGTCTGTGCATTGCACCTGTCTGTGTTTGGCCGGGAAGCAATGACACGTCTCGGCACCTTCAGCTTTGAAATGCGAAAAGAAACATGTACAACATGGCAACACACGCTTTCATGGCAGCGGCTTCGCAGGACGAAACATTCACGATTTAACCACATCTGAACACTTTGTGTCACATTTTAGTAACTGGAACCCCCTTTTTTTCCAATGCTAACTGTCAAAACGGGAGCCCGCAGGTGTCACACACATTCTCAGCGCTGGAAATTTGCTTTTTTCGTCCACCTGCCACTGTGGCTGGGGGATTCACAAAAATCTACCAGCCACTCAGTTTCTTTACTAGCCACTTTCCTAACAGGTGCTCCCTCCAGATGTGCTACCGATCGAGATGTGCTGCTTAGCGGTTTCTGCACACGTGCATGACCCACAGTGTCCCTGAAAACTTAGAGAGGTATTTATAATAATATAGTACTTCGACATTCCCCTCGTGTTCTTACAGTACACATGGAGTCAGTAGTGGTCTAATCTAAACTGATTCTGTAGTGGGAGCATTATTTGATATTGGTCTATTGAAATACCCTCCCCCTGAAATCTTACGGATATTATAATAGAGTATCAAACTATGCTCCCCTCATTCTTACAGTACACTTACCCCTGTTTGTATTCAAACAAAGGCATCATAATACTGTGAGAGTTGTACTTTTTAATGGGAGATACACCAATGAAGGGAGCATTTTTCGACAAGGCAGCGTAAACCGTCAGAACACCGGCGGTGTGGAGCTGCATGTGACTAATAATAAAACAAGATGTGCAATTTTCAAGCAACAGGCCATTTTACATCATAAAAGGTCATTATTTAAACTCTCTCACACACACACACACACACACACACGCACAAAGTAGGTGTGATGCTATTTGTTCAGGTACCTGAGCGCACCTATGACGCACGCACGGTTAAGTTGTGGCTCGTTTCGACGTTGTGTATCTGTTGCCACGGTAGCAAGTTTACATACATTAGTCAGCTATAACTGAGCACACGATGTTAGACTAGCTTCATCGTGATGAGAATAGTACGCGGCACTCAGCCAAACATCTAGCCAAGCAGAATGAGGTGACACCGTGGATGTGGCAGGTTGTAATTAGCCGCATTAGGCAGCAACTTAGAGGCGAATGAACACAAGTAGTTTGCGTTTTGAATGATTTAATTTACTTACGATGGAAACTTCCGTTCTGAGGACAAGTGTCAGTGCAGCCCGAGGTCGAGCTAATGTAATAGGCTGGGCTGTGAAAACACTTTCATAGCTTTCATTTCCTGCGGGCGTTGTTGACGTTCAACAGGTTGCTTTGTAACGCATCACAAATAAAGAAACCTTCAAAGGAGTGAATCATGAATGGACGGCTGTTTGGCTGCCTTTTCATCTCTACTAGTTGGCATTAGCTAGCTACAGACTGCCGCTCAAAGGCTATAGGCAACCTTTTAGGTGGAATAAGTTTTTTGCATGTTGCTCAGTGCACGAGTTGACGTCATGAATCACTCAACACACCTTAAATTTGAACCCCCGCGATGACACGCCACGTTGGTTTTCTGTGTCTCCTCTTAAGTGACTCGCGCCCCCGCCCCCGGGGGCTAATTTCCTAAGTCCTAACAGTCCAACCTAAGTTCCAACAGGCTCTTGAACATTTCCGATTGGTTCTGATACAGTGTGTGAAAGTGTTGTGTAGTAATTATACCAACACTGACATCGATTGCATATATGATTACAGATCAACACACTTGCAATCCACGATCACTCGCATTTTAATCGGATGAAATGCATCTTTCAACCAAAATCTGAAACATTCAAGTGTAGATGTGGACTGTCGGCCAGGAAACGTATGCAGAGAGTACCCAGTACCCATGCCAGCAAGAGATCTGTGAGCTGCCGGCTCACCATTGGCCCAGTGTAGAAGACTCGGTCTCGAGTGGTCCCGTGGTCAGCCCTTTCAGGATGCCCCCAGAATGCAAACACGGAGACGAAACGCGACCTTGATTTCACAGAGCAGAGACTTGTGGATTTAGCTTTCTGAAGTCGGTTGCGATAGCAGCTGATGACAACACAGCCCAGCAAGTGCGATTTCAGTGAATTATCTATCTAATAGTCTATTAAAACTGAATAAAATTTCGTTTTCGAAATTAAAATATTAAATACTTTCTACATCGCAGGCTTATTGTGCTGATTTAAAAGTGGGATACTACCGCAACCGGGGTTACTCTACAATAGAAAGGTGTCCTGGAACATACAGTAGAACTGACATATCAAATTATGGCATTACTAAGTTGCCAGAACTTATCCTTAAAGGAACAATAAATAAGACACAACGTGACCATGCCATAAGCCTGAGCATAAAGGGGAAACCAAGCAAAAGCCGCCTGGTTCAAAGCTTCGTTATTACTAATACAAATGTGTGAACCAAAAGATTATATTTAGCCTATGTTATTAGCAGCTTTTCTAAGTAGTTGTACAAACTGGAGCCACTTTTAAGTTACTAATCAGCTCAGACTTTGTCCATTACATGTAACCGGTTACAGCCCAGCCTGTGATTTATAAAGATGATGATGTTTCATAAATGCGGCAGTGATGAATTGGACCTGGTTGTGCCGATAAGCAGGGCAGCGCCCGGCTGATGAGCCTCTTGTTTCATATAATGAGTTTTATTGACATGGGTGACTCAGTGTGATTAGCGGTGCTAATAGACAAACAACTGTCCGGTCTCATATTCGACAGCAACAACCAGCAGCAGCAGCTTCGGCTGAAGGCATCAGGGAGGACGGAGAAGAGACAAGAGTCAGCATTCAATTAAGCTCTCGTCTCCTCTAGGAACCTCTCCACAGTTCCCTTCCTCTTCTGCTTACATTAGCAGTAAATGTCAGTCTGTTGCACTCTCCAGAGCACGCTGAGAGCTCAGTGTGGTCTGAGTGCTGAGACCACAGCAGGCTGAACCTTTCGGTTTTTGGGGGAAAGCAGCCCAAAAAAGGGGTCTTTAATAGCTGCAGGAGGCGTATGTACATTTTCAGTTCAATACAGTTCTGTGAGAGTCGTGCAGTTCAACCAGAACCTCATGCTGTGCTGGTCCTGAGCAATGAGGATTACACCCCTCCAAACAAACTGGGAATGTTACCATTACTTGGTATGTGCCATCATTTTTGTCAGGAGACTTTATTGGTCTAAAGTTTTTCTGGTGTCCTGACAGCAGTGCAGTCTGGTCCATTGCGTTGCTGAGATTTCAGCCAACGATATGATGACATGTAAGGTGACATGTCACCTGTTTCCTCACCTTCCACAAACGTATCGCAGCCATTGATTTTTTTTTTTTGGCCGCTGACATTTAGAGACACGGCAACAGCTTACACAGCAGGCCCCTTCGCTGTTATCTCACTCTGAGCTAATTGGCTGAATAAGTCCTGGTCTCGCGGCGACAGCCAATGACGTGTGAAGGGGAGACGACTGCTGACTGGGGGCGATGCGTCAGACCGACAGATGGATGCTACACAGATATAACGTCCGCTGTTTACTGCATATGAAAGTGTCCGACGCTCTATTTTATATGCGCGCACACACACAAGCAGAAATAGGTTCATTTACCTGGAGAAAATGCACACGTGCAGACGGAGTGTGAAGAGCAGTGCGGTGACCTGCTGCAGTGCACGAATGATGTAAGAGAGAGACAATGAGAAGCAGATGTTGTTTCTGATGCTGATGAGAGAAACCAGAGCCATTTATCTGCCAGAGGTCTGCCTCTGAACGACAACACCACCTCATTCCTTCTCCGTCAATTGATGTCACAACCTCCATCTGTGGCCAGTTTGCTCTGGCCATTTCTTATCCTCCTCCATTTAGAGTTCAAGGCTGAGGATCTTGCCTCTGAGAATATGGCACACATGACACGGACTCTGTCTGCTGTATTATCAATACTGAATGATGTTCAGCATGTTTTTTCTGCTTACGGTATAGATGGACAGTTTTAGAGTTGGGTAGTGTTGCTGATTCTGACATTCAAATTCAGGGTACTGGCTAATCCGACACTAGTGGCCTTTTGTGCCCAAATATGATACCTGTAAACCTTACTGCACGTTAGTAGTGAGGTAGTATAAAGAGCGACAAAGTCCGCACAGAGAGGAGGCCGGGGTGGCTGGATGGATCGGACACAGGACTTTCACCCAGGAGACGTCTGTCCGTGTCCTGCGTAAAACCAAAAGTCAAACATTGACTTAAGTAACGTCACGTGACGTACACAACAACCCTTGTGAATGTTCTCATATGTAAGTCGTATTGGATAAAATGTAAATGTACTTAACTTATTTAAACCCAAAACACGATCTTTTCCTTAACCTAACCAAGTAGTTTTGGTGTCTAAATCTAACCAAACTGCGACCGTTTCAACCTACTTAACCGTGGCGACGAAGGTCCAGTACGCCTGTGGGCGGTACCCTCCAAGAGTCAAATGTGTCGTTTTGGGAGTCATCGGCAAACGGCCCGCTCTTTCGCTTAGCTGTGAGGACGCGTTGTGTAGTCCACAGCAGAGAACATCAGAGCTGTCGATCCTTACGGCAAAGTCAGCGAACACGTTGCTCTCCTAAAGCAACCAGCTGCGATTCTCCACTCGACTGCAGCGATGAAGCAGATTAAGATACGTTTGTTGTTTTCAACATTACAAGAACTCTCCTATGGAGAACATTACTTCAGACAGCACATCCGCTGTTTTTAAATGTTGTGTAAAAGCTGGTTCTAACACTGACCATGTTCTTCGAGTTCCTTGAGTTTCTGAAGGTACATTCGGTACTGTGATTAGAGGTACTTTACTCCTGCTGATGGTACTCTGTAACTTTATAGGTATAGGTACCTTTATTCATCACTGTCATACCCATAATCACAGCGCTGAATGTCCTTCAGGTAATACTGCTATATTGAAACTATATGGATACAGTTCTAAGATATTTATATAATATCCTCACCTCAATACCTCAATCTAATGATTTTGAACTTCTCAAAGTTTTGATATGTATTATTCATAACTCATTTTGATTTGCTGGCAGTTAAGGGCCGGATAGTTTTCTCTGGGGCAATGAAATGTCAAAATCAATCATGCTTATGAGTAAAACACTATGAATCAATTACGAGATGAACTGGAAGAGAAGAGGATGGGTTCGGCTGGATTAATGCTGCTTTAAAGACGGAAAAATCGGCACTGAGTTGAAAGTAGAAAGAAAGTGAGGCAGATAAAGGCAGAAGAAGAGCTGAACGAGGACAGTAGCAGATACAATGTGGACGACCAGTCGCACAGGAGTCGAGACAGAAAAGGTTAGAAAGTGAAACATAAAGGGAGAAAGTGAAATAGGACGAAAAATCTTACAGAACATCAGAATAATAATAGTGATAACTTTATTTATATAGCACTTTTCAAAACAGTGACACAGCGCTTTACAATAAGAAACATATAACAAAGGCAAATAAGATCCACAACGTGAGATATAAACATGATAAAATAATTTAAATAATTCCTGACTATGTTAGCATTAGGGAGGTGTCAGTATAGGTAGAACTGAATCAACAGGAAGCTGATGCAGAAGCAAAGTGTGGGACTCATTAAAGTCTAATAGCGCCTATCAGATTCATAGGGACCTTTTAAGCTTCCTCTAAGGCAGGAGACTCCCTGAGCTACACTCATTAAAACATATTACGTCTTCACAGCCGAATGCAAACCAAACAAGAAGGTCAAACTGCCAAGCACCTCATTAACAACGTGACATTTAAGAAAATAAAATTGGTCGCACCTCGACGGCCAGAGTCATTAAAACACATTACTTCAGTTTAAGTGCAAAGCAAAGCAAGAAGCCAAACTACAGAAAAAATAGCTGTTATTGTCATGATGGTGAGCTCAGAAACTCCTAGAGCCAAAAAAAAAAAAAGTCAGGGCTGGGTAAATACAATTGAATGGATTGTAATCTAGTTACAGTGTTTGAGTGTCACCTTAGAAACAGGCATCGTAAAAACGTCCGCTGTGATGTCACAATTAACTGAACTTGGCTGAGAAATCATATCCAAATTCCCAAATACTTGTATATGTCGTTTGGATTAAATGCTGACATTAAATGTCACGTATGCACAACAGCACGCCTATTTTACCTGATTAATAGGTCAAAAGCGTCCTGTCTGTTCGACATTATACATAACATGCGGTCTAATAATACTAATAATGATTATAATCAGTTATTTGTTCGTGAGCTCTTTGTGATGTCCAAGACCGGCTTTCGATCCCACCCACCCCCCCCGCACGGAAAATTGTCTGGTGCCCCTGGACACTCGCTGATTGCCATATATCGATACTCAGGCCAAATAATCTCAAAAGGAGTCTAGTTGTAGTCTTTGCAAAGTTTTATAATCTTTGATTAAAAAAACTCTGTGACTTATGACACATTGTCTTTGGATGTGCGAGAATCAATATGCTGACTAATGGAGCCAATGTGACAGTGTATTCTATATATATTCTATTCAGTGTGCTTCCGTACCCACGCCTGATCCTCTGGCATGGACCGACTTATGGTTCCAAAAACTCCACTTGTCACTAAAGGTGACCGGGCTTTTGCTGTCTGGGCCCCTCAGATGTGGAACTCTGTGGCGGGAGGGAGGCAAACACGGTATCCGTTCCCACCTCTTTGGTTTGAAGAGCGGCGGAACCACGGGACGATCCACCTGACACCCGGGGAAGAGCCGGGATAGGAGCCAAGCTGGCCCAGTTTGGACTTAATGCTGCTCCTGTTGGACACTGTTTCCAGATGTCGAACATTTTGTGTGAAGATAATAACCGTATTATTATATTCACTATCTTGTTGCTGCTGTCTGGCATTCCCCAGACGCAAATTCATAAAATGCACTGAATTATTTCCTGGGTGTATACCTATATATTTAAATAACTGTAGGGTGTACAGTATAGATATTGTATGTGTGTAGCATGAAGGATTACTAACTTAATTCGTTGTACAACCTTGTGTTGTATAGTGATAAATAAATAAATCGCCTTCTACCTTACCTTACCTCTTGGATGGTACATGGGAGAAAAAAATGTTCTAGCTTTAACCTACAAAGCAAATACAGAGCACATCTCAGTGATGGTGTGTAGATCGCATAAACAAAACATTATTTCCCAACTTTTCGTCCCCATTTTTGAAGCATATCGGCACCAACAGGCCTCCTAATGAGGCTCCTAATTAAGGTTACGGTTTGAATTTGGCTGCAGCGTTTTAGCCTTTTTAAACGTGTCTTCCTGTGTCCCCTTAAAAGGTCAGAAAAAAGAAAAGAGTGGTCTCCGCACACACCCCCATGCCTGTTAAATGATTCAGACCCTGTGCGTGTTGGTGTAATAGGCAGGCATGGGAGTGACTGTGTACACTTGTTTTTGTGTGTGGAACGCCTTTGCCGCGCACCAAGCGACTTCTTTTGTGTACGTTCGCCTCTCTGCTGCCGGCGTGCGTCTTCGTGAAAGAGTCTGGTCACGATCAAGCGCGACCGTGAGTGTGTACGTGTGTTGCTCGGCTAAAAATAAGCCCTTTGTCTCCGGGAAGAGCGGCAGGGGGAGCGCGAGAGGACGGCCTTGATCAGACAACAAGCGCTCGGCCGCAGAGAGACACCGGAAGCTTTCTTAAATGCGTCACCGCTCAGGTGGGTGGGGGGGTGCCGGGGGGGGGTAGGTGATCTTAGAGGGAACCTCTCTCCACTACAGCCAGAGTAATTTCAATCAGGTATTACAGAGAAACGGGTCCATTTTAATCCCGAAAGGAGGTTTTATTGGGATCCCCATTAGCTGACCATTTAATGGCCCCTAGTCTTCGTGGGGTCCTCTTAAAACTTGCCATTACATAAATTAAATGAACAATGCATTTCTAAATATATCACAGCATGCCAAAATAATAAACATCAATGGATATACATCAATGATAAAAGACAAAGTAGTAAGACAAGTAGTAGTCTTCCTTTGGTGTTCATATGGTCGTCTGCTGTAATTGTAATGTTAATTTATTTTTTAAGTATGTATTTAACTTCAGCTGTACGTACGGAGTCAATCACAGGAGCTGATTCCAGAGAAATATGGCTCCATAAAACACAGTTGACTTTAGAGCATTTGTTTTAGGCCGAGGAAATTCAAGATGGCCACCTAGCGCCCATCTAGTCTGGTATCTGCGACTGTTCTCGACAAAAACTAACTTCTCAGCAAAAAATGTCAGCTGTTTTAAAAATAGCGCATTCCGAATAAATAAGATGAGCCGTAGATGAATTCTGTTACTGACTGTGAGCCATGAGAGACGAGTGTGCTTTAAAGCCACACTAGTCTTATATGAACACTGAAGAACGGCCCTGGCAGCCTGATTCTGATCCACCTGTATGTAATGAAGCTGTCTTTGTGTTTCAGACGACCATATGACTGGACAAGACTCTAGGTGACACAGGACAAGAGACTGTACTATTTGCCTAGCGACATTTTGGCCACTATGCTATCGATGTGTGCTGACCAGGACGAGTGAGAGTCTAAGGTGACACACAGTAATTTGGTTTGCTTCAACTGGAGCCCATCAAACCGACAGGTTCAGTAAGTTGTCATTTGTTAGTTTAGATTTGTTACCAAACGTAATGGATGTAGTTTTAGTTATATTTAGGACCAATTTATTGTCCTTTATCCATTCACTCACCTTTTTCAAATCCTAATTACGTAAGTCCGATACAAGGTCGAGTCATCTGCATACATAACCACAGTTGAATTGTCCAATGAAAAAGGCAAATAATCAGTAAAGATAGAATATAAAAGAGGGCCAAGGCAGCTGCCTTGAGGCACTCCACAGTGTACAAATTAAAGAATAGACATTGCTTTGTGTCAGACAGGTAGCTGCCCACCCATGACAGAGCTGGAGATGAGAAACCATAGCATTCTAATTTGTTGAGTAAAATTTCATGCTCAATCAGATCAAATGCGGCACTAAAATCTAACATTACCGCACCTACTAATCTATTTAAATCAATATCCTCTAACCAGTGATCTGTCACATGCAGTGTAAGTGGAGTGTCCCTCTCGATATGCATGCCGATACTTTGTGATTAACCCATTGGAAAGAAAATATTGATGAATCTGTTCAAATGCAATCTTTTCCATTATTTTGTTCAGTATACGAAGTAGCCTAATTGGTCTGCTGTTCTGCCCAGTAAATGTGGCTCCTTTAGCTTTACATAATGGACTAATTTTTGATTCCTTCCATTTTTCTGGAAATGTGCAGTGTGATAAGCTTAAATTCACTAAATGAGTAATGGGAAAGGACAGCGTTTTAGCAGCTGTACTAACAAGCTGTGAGTCCAAATGGTCCGTTGCAGAGGCTTTTCCATCAGGAAGAGATGTAAGAACCTTATCAATAGATGTTCTGTCAACAAGATGGAATGCACAACTACAGTTTTTGTTATTCATAATGTTGTATAGGATTGAATCATATGATACTGACTGATTTGTACTCATTACCACCCCTCAGTTCGTTTACGTTGCCTGTGAAATAATTGTTAAAATAGGCAGCAATTTCTTGTGGCTTTGTGAAAAAAATCCCATCATGTTCTACATATGATGCAACAGAGTGCTGAGTTCTTCCCATTATCTCATTTAATGTGTTCCATAGCTTTTTACCACCATATTTTACTTTATTAATCTTTTCCCGGAAATATTCTCTTTTCTTTTATTGTTTATTTTAACTACATTACTTCTTAGAGTTCTATAATGTTCTTTGTCCACCCTTTTACCAGAATTGTTTGCTTTTGTTAAGGTAAACATCATCTGAAAAAGACTAAAAAGAGAAATGACTGACAGAACAGAAGTACATCAGACAATGATGCCTGTAAAGGATATAAAGTCACTGATTCACAGTTAATTTTTTCCTGATTTCCCTCACTGTTGCAAAAGCACCAATTCTTTTTCTCTCTCTCGCTTTTAAACCTCAGAAATTCCGCATCTATTCTCTTATAGCTTGTTCACTCAGCCCTAATGCTACCAGAGGACAGCCGGTGATTTGTAATAATTGCGGAAACTGCCAGTGATTTTAACAAATCTGCAGCGTCCGTAATTTGTAAAGTAGAAGTGCAAACTGCCTTCCACATTCTGCTGAATGCAGAGCCCCCCCTGATAGTACTAATCCGGCATGAATCGTAATTTGTTGTTTCTGTGCAGTCTCTCTCTCCTTCCTTTCGTCGTCGTCGTCGTCGAGCTCCTGAACAGTTAGGCAGTGGTGTCAGTCAAAGCAGAACGCGCAGCCATCAGATACATACGTCTGGAATCGGTGCAGCGTACTCTTAAAGGCAGCAGTGCTCCTCAGATGACACCTGAGGATAAATGTCCTTAGATACATTTAGATATCATAAAAAGAAAAAACTCCAGACCTTGACTCATAATTATACTTATATATATATATATACGTAAGTATACTTATACTGACAAGTATACAGAACAGTCCAAGTATATTTGGCGTATACTTGTGCTTAATCTTTTGAGCGATATACTTAAGAAAAGTATAATTAGCCTAAGTATTCTTGCCTTATACAGTAAGGTTAAGTGTACTTGTCTTATGGTTGTGCTTATTCTTTTGACACAGTAGCCTATTAAATACTTCTTTGAGGTAGTACTGTAGCTAAGAGGTGTACTGACTTTGGCTTTGAAAACCGAGTGCAAAGTGCAGGTTTCAAATGAAGAGAGACAACAGGCGAGCAGGTGCCTTGCTCATACCGATGCGATATTTCCGGTGAACACATTAGTTCTTGCAGTTTGAACCTGTGACCTGTAACGGCTCTCGCTCTTCGGCACGCCTGGACGTTTCGAAGAGCCCACTGCCTGACTTCCCGTCCGTCTCCGCGCTCGCCTTCGAATCTTCGGAAGGCGTGTCGCTGAGCCCGGATCGATGGCGCTGTACAACAGGACAGAGATGAGTGGAAAATATTCACGGCCTCTATTGGTCAGCCACGCTCAACAAACAGTCGCAACGGCCCGTGGCATGCTGGGTTTTTATATTATATTGGGCTTGAGACGAGACAGCTAGAGAGGATGGAGGGAGGGAGGAGGGATAGAGGGGTAATGTGGCATGGAAAATAGTCTGTTATGAAGCAATATTAGCCCCCGAGCCTCGAGCTACACACACACACACACACACACTCTATTTGTCTCTTATACACACTTTAACAGAGGCACAGGTCCAGCATGCAGAATGTGGCAAGCGTGAAGCATCAGTAGCATGATGAATTACCTTAATGTCAGGATTAGCTTGCATTTAGGCTCTGCCTCTTCATCCTAATAACCCCCCTGGAATTGTCCACCTTAAATACACGGGATGGATGGCACTGCACAGGCTGGGGGAGGCGGGAGGGGGGCAATACAAGGACTGTACTGTAATACCGTTTATCTTAATGTCTTCATGACAAACGGTTATAGAATAGTTTTGGCCAGTGAAGGGTGAAACCCCACTCACGTCTGGCCTGGAGTCAGTTTGCTGACAGTACCTGTTTTTAATGACATGTTTGACGGGTTTCCTACAGTGTTTCTTTTTTCCCATCAAAGAGGATTTCCTCTTTACTGTGGTTACAAGGGATCAGACAGTCACTATTTTACAGCCTCCTTGCACCATATATCCATAAGACAGTGCGACTTTATGAATGTTTTTCATCAGTGCGAATCAAAACCTCAACGGCTGCTTAGATTTTAGGCTCTCTAAACAGGCAAAGCTGGCCAGACTGTGAGTATTTGCTGGGATGCTCGCTGGTCCTCTGAAATACTGGTCAGAGACCCGCGTGACCCGAGCGTAGCTTCTGAAGGCGGAGGGATACTGATTTCAGATTTATCATTTCATGTATGGGAAAGGCAAACAAGTGAAGATGTAGCGAAACTTAGGCCACGTTCAGATCGACATTAGGTTCAAGATTCGATTCTTTACAGCCTTCTCAACGTAGGTGATGGGAAACACAAACCTCACATCACATACCGTAACTACCATGGGACCTAAAACAAGATGCGAAAAGCACAGCCACCCTGTTCATATCAATGAGACAGCAGGGTTGAAACTGCCACAACGCAATGCAACATCATGCGCTTTGTTTGCCAATCAAACACGTGCAAGTGCACATTTCTGGTAGAATAGTTTTTACTGTAAATGACGTATTTCTTCTATTTACCTAGCAATCATCAAGAAGAAGGTTCCAATAGTTGTGGCTAACTTTCCAGAGTTTTCAACTCTGGTCTTATAGTGTCAGGAACTGCAGTGTCAGGTCTTACCCCTGAAGTATTGTGTCAGGTAAAATGGGCCCCCACATTAAAAGACAAAATGCGTTGTCCGTCAAGGACGACAAACAGAAGCGTTTTCCTGTCCGATGCCCCCATCAGCAGGGCGACATCATTTGTCTGTGCCTTCCACAACCGTTACAAAACCCTGTTGAAAAATAGATCCATTTTGTGATGCGACAACACGATGGTTGACTTGGTTAAGTTTAGGGGAAGATCATGGTTTGGGGCAAAACAAGTATTCTAAGGTTAGTGAAACGTGGTTTGGGTTCAAATGAACACACGGCTAAGATGGAATGATCAGCAGTCTCCCGTTGTAAAGTGCCACGCATCCATCCATGCACCCCGACCTCCTCCCTTAGTGCTCGTTGTCGCTCTATAATAACGTCACCTGACTTCGTCGTTTGCTCCCGCCATGATTACTGTGGCCACTAGAGGACTTGGACACTAGACACTATGTTGCTAAAAAAGCATTGTTTCATTTTTTTTTTGCGCCTGTAAAACCAGAAAGCTGAACCAAAACTGTGTTGAAAATGAACAAGAACTCACTGGATAATATTCTTAATTGTATTTCTTTCTTTTTTTCTGTCTGAATATTTTCCACTTACTGCAGAGGTCAGTGATGGAATGTAACTAAGTACTCAAGTACTGTTCTTATTTACAAATTAGAGGTACTTTACTTGAGTATTTCCATGTTATGCTACTTTATACTTTTACACCACTACAATTCAGCGGGAAATATTGTACTTTTCCCTCCACCACATTTGTCTGACAGCTTTAGTTACTGGTTACTTTTCATGTCAAGATGTTACATGTCACACATATGATCAGTTTATAAAATGATTGCATGGGTGTAGATGAAACTACCAAACGGTACAGAGACTTGTTAAAACTAGCTCTACCTTGACAACAGTGAGATGCTGCTGGAGCAGTAATCAATCAGGAATACGGTTCCAATAATGAATATAAAATCAATGTAACACTTTGAATGGGGCTTTTTTTCCCATTATGACTACTCCTACTTGTACTTTATTAGATGCTATTACTGCAGAGTATTTATACACCGTGGTGTTGCTACTTTTACTCAAGTAAAATATCTGCGTCCTTCGTCCACCTCTGGCAGAGACAGGTTTCTCCCTAAGTGGACACAGACATGGGGAGGGAGACAGGGAGACGAACCCCCCCCCCGACACGGAGAGCAGGCTTGAAGAAGGTTTCTGAAAGAGAGAGGAACGTGAACAGTGAGAGGCAGGACTGTGGCACGAACAAGAGACTGAGACGAGCCCAGATGGAAACAGACAGCAGAGCGGCGAGGGAAAGCCATGAAGTGTGCGAGAGAACGAGGGGATGGGAGGGGAAAAAAGAGAGAGGAAAGTGGATAAAAGTTGAAGGGCTGGAGAGCAGAAAGAGGCCGGCTCACTGTAAACACTCCACCCTGTCTGTGTCTATCTCCTAATGGCTCAGAAGGGTTCTCTTCCTCGTGCCACGCTCTGCTGTGTCGGTGTTTGTCGTTATGGCGGCAGAGTGAGGAGGAGGAGGAGGAGGAGGAGAGCCGCGCTGCAGCGAGTGAACTCCTGCAGCAGTGTTGGGTTTCTTCTTTTCTTTTTTTTTTCCTCGCTGCTGCGAGTTTCGTAAACAAGGCGGAGGCGTTGTGGACGTTTTGGAGGCGGCTTGAACAGCCTGGCAGGAAACCACAGAGGCAGAACTTCAGTGCGCGTAGTGAATACGTTGATACTACAGCGCGTTTGGGTTCACTACAGGAGCCCGGGGCCCCAGCAGGCATCACCGCAGGGCTCCCTCTACGAAGTGTGAACACATATCTGGCTGATGCATGTATTTAGTTTCAGGTGATACACACTGTGGGAAGATACTTTTCACTTGTATAAACCACCGCTGTATTTAGAGACACTCCCATCAGGTTATTTTATATACACATTTATGTTAAAACGTTTCTCAATTGAATTAACAGAAAATGTGCTTTATCCCAATACACATTATATCTCTGTCATGATATAAAACCCTAAATAGAGGTCGTGTCCATATTGTCCACCCTTACATGAATTTATCAACCGATTGCTGCAGCTGTGGTGCACTGGTGGACGCCCTTATTTGATCGCTCCTCCATCCTAACGTGTCCCGGAAATCGATCTGGTCCGCCGACATGAAGGACATTTCAGTGCTCTGATTTCTGCTTGAGCGAGGAGCGATAATGCACAGAACCAGTCTTCAGTCTTTTATTGGGAATCTGTTCGTGGCTGGGTCCTGCTGCTGACGCGCCACCAACATCAACGTCACAGCTTTCTACTGGGACACATGACCATGACATGAACCAACTTCAGAGATATCGGGACCCACCCAAGTTTTACATTTTATTTTGTGTTCTGACTTCCCATCTAGTTAAAATAGTGGATCTGTGTCACTGCAGTGTGCCCAACAAAGGAAGCATAAAGTCTCATGTTCTGTCCTGTGCCATGGATGCAGACTAAATAAGGAACTCCTCTCAGGCGTCGTCACTTCACTATAAACAGTGATTCCACCTTCAGTGGGATGCCTTTTAAGATGTGGTATGATTGTTTGTCTTCTCTTTAGAACGACACACCTGTCTCTTCGTCTCCCTGCCCTCCCGCTCTCTTGTCATTTCGCTGGGACAAAATGGTTGCGTTAAGACGCTATTGATCACAGTTCGCGTGTCTAAATGAATGACAGCGGGCTTTTTGAAACGCACTCCTGGGATTTTCCCAAACATGTTAACTGCAAAGCTGTGAATTTCAACAGTTCATTACTAACTCGTGGAGTGCATGTGAAGATCGCAGGGCGGATGTTAACAGGGAGGCGAGGGTTTTTGCTTTAAGGAGGGCAGCGGACTTCTGATCCACTTAATCCATCTGGTTCAGGATTTGAACATCTCACAGGCTCGCCCCTCTTCCCTTCGGGTTAGTGCTGCCATAAGAAGTACATTTATGAATTAAACCTGAGCTGAGGTGACGTGTAGGCCAGCAGCTTATCTCTTGTTTGTGTGGCTTGAAGCAGCTTAGGTGTACCCGCACAGCCCCTGGACATGACACCTATTCATCACTGGAGCTCAGCCTCAATTTATCTCTTTATTCCTCGAGGCAGAGCAGAGAGGAACCGAGTCCCGTCCCCTGAACCATTTACATCTGATGCTGTTAGCCAAAGGACCAGATACTGAGTGGAAAAATTACAGAAAGAGCTGCAAATTCTACATCAAGTCAGCACGATTGTACAGAACAACAGTGAGCAACAGGGCTTTCACAATGAACTACGTTCTAGTATTCCAGCCTTATCCTTTCTTCTCATATTAGGAATAAGATGTTGATTTTAGCTTCTTCATTGGACAGCCAGAAATGGAAGATAAGCGCAGCATTAGATCATTATTTCACTGGTTATCAAATCTTTTGTTAGGTTTTGGTATTTTACCGACTGCTACGCAACTCGTGTTGAAGGCGGTGGTCAGAAATCTGGATAAGGTGTTTAATTGGGGTTTCTCAAAACTGCAAAGAGGGCTTATCCAGGTTTCTGAAGCTAGGATATATGTACACGCACAAAATATCACCAGGGCATTCCACATTCTCAGAAATAACCACGATGATAATGCACATGTAAAAACCACCGTTTGATCTGAGAAGGATTCTGGGACTAAGATTGTACCATAAGAAACCGTTTAATGGAGCGCTCAGTGGAGGGCTGGTAGGCGAGTTAAACATGTTTCACTCACTTTTGATGGAAAACTGGGACAAACAGCAAATCTGAGACAAACTTGGAAGCGCCACTTAACTTTTTGTTGCTCCACAACTAATCGAGTGAGATCTAACTTAGTGTAGGTTAAGATTAGACATGGTTCCATCAAACCCCCACAGCACAAAACAGAATGCAGTGAGAAGTCCTAGGAGGAGGGGGGGTCGCGGTGCACGATTGGGTTCACAAAGCGTCTGAATTGGACGCAGGAAATATTGGTTTATGTTCTGTCTCCTCCCCCCAGTCAAGCTGACTCGCCTCAACGTAAAAAATAAAGCTGGTGTGTTAGAAAACATCCCCACTCAGGCATCCTACATATTGATGAGTAAACTTTCTCTGTTGGAGTTTCAGCCTTTACCTGTTTTTTTTTTTTGCTGAATTTAGTCGTCTTCATGATGGAGCGGTCACCGCGGCGTCGGCTGCTGTTTCGCTGGAAGTACGACTTCCTGTGAATCTGGCGGGGTAAAATGTCAGCGCAGCAGTGGAAGTAGCTGATAAGGGGTGTCGCGGTCCTTCCCCTCCGATCAGGGACGGCTGTTTGACACCGATGACCTTCTCTTTCATTCGTCTCGTGTTTTCTGTCCAACATGTGGACTTAGCTGATCTTCAAGAGCGTCCTTTAGTGCGAACATGCCCTCTGACTGTTACACGGTGCACTGCTGTCGTACAGATCAGAGGTGGGAGTTTCAGGATGCAGTGAGTCCGGAGACAGCACCAATTTGGTGGTTTGAACTGGACATAAGACTTAAAGAGATGAAGACAGTGGGGGTTTTACCAAATCCTTAACCAAATCCGGAATGGGGGGGGTGGATTGTTGTTATGCCGTTAAGCCGGCAGCGGAGGTACTAACAGAGCCGCATGCACGTCTGTGTAAAACGGGGGAGGCGGCAGGACGGATAGGGGGTGTGACGCTTTGACGACGTGTTGTGTGTGCGACCCACCACCGGGGGATTTAAAAAGCAGCTAGCACTTCGCAGCTAACTCAAAGAAGAAGAAGAAGAAGAAGAAGAAGTTAGGAGCAGGTTGGTGGGACAGTGAGCTCCTTCTCCTCCGAGCTGCTTTAGAAAGCAGTGTCGCCGCCCGACGCGGATGTTTTTACGTCATGCTTGTTGTAACACTGTTGCGTTACAGCAAGTGATCCAGCGTTGTTTGGTTTCGTGTAATAAAGCTAAGCCGGCATGATGACGGGTCGTCTTTACGGCAGTATTGTTGGATTTCTGTTTGAAAAGGGCTTTAGAGTCTCGCCCTCAGACCTGGAGCCGCTTTCACAAGACATACTTTGTCTATGGTTTGGATCTAACTAATAATCAGACTTCAGATAGACATCTAAATTCATTCACGCTGCACAAAGCTGTTTAGTTCTTGACTGCCTTAAGTAGGACAGATTTGCGGTGAATTCTGTGTAAATTAAGACTTTTTTCAAACTATTACGTCAGACCAGGCAACCGTGTCGAGCCATTCAGCTCCCTCGACTCCAGCCGACAGTCTTTACAAGGACATTTTACTGTGAAAATTCAGCAAAAACAATACAAAACACTTCCAGTAGTGTAAAATGTCAGTTCAGCGCAGAGCTGTAGCAGAGGTGAGCCGCTGCGGCTTCATAATGTGTCAGGCCTCCGTACTCCTGCTAACTTGTGTTGTATATTTCCAGCATGTGGTCTCCCTTCTCATTACTCTCTCCACAACATTGTTAGCAAACCACAACTTATCTCTTTTATCCTTTGATACTACTGGTCTGCAGGCGTCAATGATTGTTAGCGTGGAAATGTGGCACTTCGCTCTGAGTTAGCCGAGGGGTTTGGACTGGCCTAGCACTACAGACCAGCCTGAAATAACTTGCTTCATTTGAACTTGGCCGTAAGGACTTGAGACTTGACTTGGACCGCAAAACACTTCAAAAATAGTTCTCGAGGGGGCGCAACATCAGAAAGGACTACAGGGGCCATGCTTTACAACCGAACAGCTGGTGGGGTATATCTCAGTGAGGTAACGTGGTCATGCTGAGCAACATCAGTCGCAGTCGGAGCAGAAAATATATCATCAGTGTTGTGCAACCTCATGACAGCAGAGTGCAGCAGCCTAGAGGACGCTCCCCCAGGGCAGTACCTAATGTACGTAACGTAGTTAAGCAGTTGTTGTGGTTTCAAGGTAGTCCAGAGAATTGACTTGGTCTAAAGGCAGGTATTTGATGGCAGTTAGTCTCTTTGCCTGTCTGTCAACAAGATATCTCAGGCTGTGGACGCAGTGGCTTCGAACCCTTTGGAACAGTTGACCACAAGGAAAGGAAAGCGGCATGCTCTCCAGTGACAGCCGTCTTATTGACTACTTATTCATTTATTTGTGGTTCTGGTGCATTTTTTGGCTTTTTGCGCCAGCCACTGTGTGTAATTTCACCTGTCACTTCATCCATCGGACCGGATTTAGTGAAGAGAACGTTAAAACCTCCACGTGGGCTTGTTAGGTGCCAAGGTGGCAGGTGGAGCGGAAGGAGGAGATTCGGCATTCGCTGCCGTGTGAGAAAGTGTGGCGTGTTTGGCTGGGCTGGAAGTTGGCAAACCGTACTGTGGCCTCCGGGGAGCTTGGAAGGAGAATAGAGGCCATGCCTGCAGCCAAACTGCTGTTGTTTCTACTTTACCTTCCAGCTACCTGTTAATCTCCAGGTGAGGCACAGGCCCCCACATCTTTCCCATACTGTGTGTCGTCCTTTCTTGAAGTCTTAGTGTGTTTTCCTGGTGCCGCACTATCCGGTTTATTTTCATTTTAAGTCACTCTCTCGATGTGAGTTCAGATTTGTATTTGACAAAAGCCTTTTCTTTCTAGATTACAACAAGAAATGTTCAAAAGAGAGTAAAAACATTCAAAAGCCCACTAATTATTTGACAGTATTTTCAGGTAAGATTAAAAAGTAGATGCAAAATTAGGGGGAAAAAAATCAAGGTTTTGTTTTGGTGGCGTATCACTTTAAGACTTCTGGGGGGGGGGGGGTTCAAATTTTTTCTTTTCACCGACCCCTAAGCAGAGAAATATTGGAGGACATAAACACTCATGTGAAAGGTACTCTGCTGTAGGTGGGAAGATACCAGAAAGAGAGGGGATCTTTGTCCAGACCCTCAGCTGGTCCCATTCCAGGGATTGAAATTTTAACAGATTATCTAAAGCCACTGAACCCTAGTTTGGCAGCCAGCGGGTGGTGCAGAGTGACTCCAGCAGCTAACAGCTACACTGCTCAAACAGATTAAAGCCCGCTGTTCTTTGGGTCAGCTCACACGCATAATTAGCCAGTGATATCTGCGAACCTGATAAGAGGGTGCGCCGGCAATAAATTGTATTGCATGTTAATAATGTATGACACATTACCATAATTACACAGCACGGCTCTGTGGCTTATAGATTTACTCAAGGGCAAGGCTATATTGCACACTCGGCCAGCTCAAATAGCTGAAACACAGTCCCAATGTTACAGTATGTGGTGTGTTTGGAGTAATTATTCTGTTGTATCCTGTTGGGTCCTGTTGTAACGTGGTGCTAACTGCGGTACAAGGGAACTGCCACGCATACTGTGCGTACACATGGTCCATCACACCAGATAATCAAAAATTACACTCCCCTCACTGATTATACCTCCACAAAAACCATGCCGTGGGGAGGCGCTTGTGGTGGATGGTCTGAACTACTGTATTTTTGAGTCCAAGTCATGAGTCTTAGGAAGCAGTTCGCAAGTCAAGGTGCAGTTCTTTCAGGTCTACATCCATTAAAGTGACCTTTTTTTCTTTTTAGGATATATTTACGCTGTTTTCCTACCCTGTATGCCTGATATTTCAATATTCAACCATTGGAGATATGCCCATTGTTGTCTTAGATTCTTTATTTTCAAGGGGAGTCAAAACTTTGAAGTCTACAAGTCCGATTGTTTGGCATACAAAGCGTGTGACATTGAAAGAGCATCTCCTCCCAACAGATGTTGGTTTCTTTTAACCACAAAGAGCTTTTTTTGTTTAACCGTAACCAAGTAGTTATGGTTGCCTTTATAGTTAACCAGAACCGTAACCATACAGGTGGAAGATCACAAAAACCTCTTACTGTGTGAGTCGTGTTTGGACCAGCCCTCTGGGGTGTTTTGGACGGCACCGACGAACACGCTACAGTATCCCACCTGCACCCCGGCATCTACCTGCAGGCTCTGAGTCCGAGTCCCTTTGGGGCTGAGATTATTATCGACGCACTCCAAACCCCTCTGTGCTGGGCTTTGTGTGTGCTCACAGAGGGTGACATTGTCAGAGCCGAGAGGCCACATATCAACTGTGTACGTACATAATGTGCTGACACTTCAAATCCATTCCACTGAAATGAGATCATTGATAAGCTTCAGCTTGTCCCTGTGGCAACAGCTGCATTACTGAACGTGATTATCTCAGTTTTTTTCCCGCCGATAATGCGTTCATTTAGCGAGTGATCTGTTTCAGTTTAATAAGGAGGATTACAGCACAAAGGTCAAATTTATTTAGTTTCACAACTGCTACCTGTAGATGACCGAGCAGCAGTGTCTCTCGCACAGTGTCGGCTTATATTATGAGATGTGCTCGGATTTAATAAGGAGTTCGGTGGACAATTAGGCTGCCCTGCTAGCCATACTGACCTTCCACAGTTCTCCAACCCTGCTAATGGACACAGAATTTAATAAGGGAGGAAATTTTCAGATCACTTGCATTTATGAATGCAGCACCGTCACAACGCAGCCCTGTGGTCAAAAGACACTCTTAATACATTAACCGTCTGCACCTGCTGATATGTGTGCATTTTATAAATTGGTTTGTCATCAGGGAACACGGCTAACGCTGTTACACCGTGGCCCTGCAGCGAACTGCTGAGCATGTTCAACATCCACAATCTAATTTAAGCTGCAGAACAACACATTAATAAGGCATTATGTTACATGTTGGGATTTAATCAGGACGTTAATGAACAGATTGGCTGGATAACATATTTAACTGTGAACCGAGAAGTCTAGTAGTTAAAGATGGAAACTGAGCTTCAAGTTACCTCGGGTCATTGTTGTTTTTATTAACTCATTTCTTAAATCATTATATGAAATGTACATTATTATTATGTGAAAATAGCAGGAGACAAACGATGCTTTCCAATGTCTGGTTTCTGATAGTAACTGTCAGTGTGTCAAGTAACATAACATTAGACATCTTAAAGGTGCAAGACCGAATATTGTGCGTAAGGTAGAGCTCAAAAGAAAGAGCAGCGCACAGTCTTCCAAAGCAGCTAAGCCAGAAACCAAATCTGACTGTAAAAAGTCCTGGCGTCGTCGACTTCCCTGACCTGTTCTGCCGTGTTGGAGGTTTTTACTCCAGTACATGTAGGATTGGAGTTGCGTACGTCAGGGAATTCGGAGAGCCACGAAATGAACGTTTCCACCATTCTCCTCTGCGGTACAATTAACTTTCCAGAGTCCCCTTGGATGCTCGTTGTGGAGGTTTTGGGGTCAGAGTTGAATTTAGTTGAACTTTGTCCACAGAACTTGGCAGAATATCGGCGCAGTAAGTACTGATATGGCTCACACAGCTGCTCTCTCTTTTGGAAATGATGGATTTGCTCTTCTTTTTTCAACTTTTGATTTGAATGTTTGGGCTTTATCGCAGTTTGTAATAATATGTGGTGTGAAAGCGACTAGAAAGGCGCTATACAAGTACAGTCCATTTACATTTACATTTATGCTGCACATTGAATACTGGCTTTGCCTTCTTAGTATAGTCACCATGCACTGATGAAGACCTTGTGGCCAAACATTGAATAGAGAGAGTGTTTTTGCATTGGGACTACGAGTATTTGACATCTTTTTCTTTATTTTTGACTTTTGTCTTGTAGTCAACACCTCACAAGTGCAATAATTATTAATAATAAATGATGAGTTGCCAACTTGTGCAACCAAATTCTAATAGTAATTCACGTGCACAAATACTTGGCCATTTCAGCCACCGCATGAGTGGGATGCTCCCTTTTCCCTTTTCTCATGCCTTTCTACTTCTGCTCTCGCGATAAAACAAAAAAGAAATGCCATGAAAAAGATATTTTGCTACTTATTTGA
The DNA here is from genome assembly GCA_011952105.1 of Coreoperca whiteheadi. NCBI lineage: Eukaryota > Metazoa > Chordata > Actinopteri > Centrarchiformes > Sinipercidae > Coreoperca > Coreoperca whiteheadi. The sequence continues at coordinate 2,377,185 of CM022478.1, read as the reverse complement.
ACAGTAAATGGCAACAACGAAAGCGATGGCAAAGATGAGATGGGCGCAATCAGACGTGACACAGCTTGCGAGCAGAACGCAAACTTGTGACACCTCAGGTGCAATGTGACTTTTAGTCCACGACGACACCTCACCCTAAAAGTTATAGATCACTGCAGTGCAATTAATCTCTCTAAAGGCTGGAGGCTTCACCGCTCTCATGAGGACCAGAGCTGCAGTTTGAAACCTCGGGACTTCGGCTTTCCAGAATAGTAAACAGGATGGCTGATGGTAAAGAAGAAGGAGCTCGGTGTAGTTGCCTGCTGAGCTGCCAGGGTGCCGTTAATCCTGCTGTGTCATACGCACACAAACGCACGCAGTCAAATCTGATTTAGCTGCTGCAGCGTTTGGGGACACTTAATCGATCTAGGAGTTGGACCAAAACCGTGTGCCTGCAGATTAAACATTAGCGAACGCAGTTCGACAGCAGGGTCGCTCAGCCAGCTCAGAGGACATCCTTCAGCTGGGGGTCCGGTCTCGTCTCCAGCTGAAGTGTCCCTGAGCGGCACACTGAAGCGTGACCTCTGACCTCTCTGCAGACAGAAAGAAGAAGAAAAACAACTCAACTTTCATGGATCAGTAGCGTCTCAATGAATCCCTCCACACCTGCTGGGTCATTTGTCCCCAAAGGGTGAGGGTAGCTCTGGCTAAAGGGTGGTCCCTTACCAGGAAACCTGTGACTTTTTTGACTAAATGGGCTGGTAAACATTGTTGAATACTGCTCTCACAGTGTGCAGCAAGAGCTTCTTAACGTTGTCTCCAACATAATCCGAATTGGCTGGATTTAGTGTTTCCATTTTGCTATATTCTGTTTATGGAGGTGTTAAATGGAGTGGTTTATAGTGATGAGACAAGTGTTTTCCTCTGTGAATAATTGCACCCCTATCGGTGCTCCTAAGATGGTAATATTAGCCTCCAAGTGTGATTGTGTTTGATTCCTCTTTTTGACCCAAAGCACGTTTCAGTGCTCAAAATCTTCGATCAGGGGTTCGGCAGGCAAAGGTTCTTGGAAATCGAAGCAGGGACGTTGTGGATATAAGGTATGCATCTTTACTACTACTACACCCCACAGGCGCTGCGTTAAATGCTTGGTTGTGTTCCAGTGCTACCTCTAGACTCGAATGCATTGCAACACAAGTCGGAAGCTAATTCCACTAAACTTTAACTTTAAAAACATTTGCGATTATTTGATGGTTTTGTGTGACTGACTCACGCTGTAGTCTGTCCCTAACTGCAAAAGAGATCTTGATGTCAGTGAAAGACAGTGAAAAATAAAGCTTAATTAACTTCGTTAAGAATAAAAGATGAAAGCGACTTGTTCCGCAGTAATACGCCCGACAAATGGGGGGAAAAAAGAAGCTTCATCTGAAGTGATTGTAAGCATCAGCACAACATCACATCTGTTAAAGAGCCGTTGATGTAACGTCTTAATTTCCCATCTTCCACTCAGTGCCGTGAATGCTGCTGCTGCTGTATGGAAACAGGAAACTCTGCTAAATATAAACTGGGGTCCAACGTAGAAGGAGCCTCATCATCTCTCTGCTTCAGAACCAGCAAGACTGCAGCTCACTGCATCCAGCAAGTCATTATACTAGAGAGCAGCACTGTGTACTCACACACACACACACACACACACACACACACACACAGCAAGGAGAGCCATTTGAGGAACCACTGTAGAAGAACTGCAGAGGCTGTTCGTTTGATGGAAGACGATGAAAGCGGGCGCCAGTCAATTCCAGCGCTGCGTCGGCTAACAATCACCGAGCTAATTCGCTTCTTGAGCACAGAGCGTGATGGGAAAGACGCGCTGACGACAGGCTGTGCCTCGGGGGGGGGGGTAGAGCCGGTCGACCGCTAATCACAGGGTTGGCGGTTCAATTCCCAGCTGTCCTTAGGTGCCTTAAGTGTCCTTGGGAAAGAATGGCAAGACACCGCATGGTAGCTTGCTGCCATTTGTGTGTGTGTGAAAGGGAGGCAAATTGTAAAGCACTTTGGATAAAGCACTATATAACTGCAGCCATTTGCTTCTGTGTGTTGCAACACTTACTGTAAATACACCACTTAGATTATAATCGGACTCGCTATGCTAGTTTTTAGTAAAAGTCAGCAAATGTGTCCATTTATCTGGTCATTGAAAAGCAGGTGTCAAGTGGATTAATAAAATCATACAAGGTTCTGAGCGAATATTTGCAGCACAAACACTGGGTTAAACGTTTTGTTCTCAGAGGGATCCTAAAGCGTCACCAGCAACTCATTTGAATGTTTACTAAACGACCAGGTATTTTCGGGCTGAAAATCTGGAAAAAATGAAAACAATGAGTGCAAAGATTCACGTTTTCTTTTGCTGACTGCTTCTGATTTCAGTTACATTTTATTGCAGCATTTGGATGGAAACGTGTTTTACTGAAGGAAAGAGAGAAACTGAATGGGAGAGAGAGAGGGTGGGGAATGGAGGGACAGAAACAAAAGTTAGAGAAAGCGATTGGAGGAGATGTAAGCGCCATACTGTTGGGACTCATTCATGTGGGTGATTTTAACTGAACCTTGATTTAAAGATCACATTCTCTTTTGTCCCACAATCCTGAGAGACAGTGAATGCAGCCATTGAACGCAACAGTCTGAACGCGTGACCCGGAAGGCACAGAGTGACCTGCAGGAGGGGGCCGGGTTTGGGCCGCAACACAGAAGCCTACCTGCCTCCCTTCAGAACCCAAACTCTTACAGTAGCCATGCGCCAACGGCTCTTACACAACGTCTGCCAGCTAACTTTAAGAGGCAACGGCGCGAGTTAGCGCCAAGCTAACTTGAGCGACCGGCACTCTTCTCCGCCTGGCGGATGCCGGTTTACGGATTAGCAACGTCCCAAAGCAACCTCTCTTCTTCCCCTCGGGCTGCTAATGCGACCAGTGGGCTTAGCATAGCTTCACAGTGTACTTAGCATAGTTCAAGTACAGAACTGTTTAGTTAACGTTTGTGCATGTGACGTTACTGATGTGTTTTCATTGAGGTCTTATTGTTGTGATGTGTTAGGCTACTCTTTGCATGCTAACTAACTCCTTTTTAACCTGGCACCGTTATCTGCTAGATCACACACACACACATACGCTTCTAGTTTGGCCCTTTTAGTAGAACCACGCTCTGGCCTACATGGTCTTACCGCCATCCCTTTCGTTTGTAGTTAGTGTATATAGTTAGTATTCCTATTGTGTGTTTTTGCTTTGTTGAACTTTTTACAGAAGTGCTTGGTCACAATTACGCTGGTCTCTTTAAGAGTGAATCATTTGCCAACCTCTTCTATTCTGAAATCCAAATCCTTCACCGACTAGCTATTAATGGTGAATCTGGGTTATAGTTATTAGTCTGAGCTCCAAATTAATAGTTTAGTAAATTTTATGAGACTCAATCAATTAATTGGATATCATATTCATTCATCTGAAGGTGCCCCGAGGTCTTTCTAAATTAAAGTTTTTATTTAAGATTATCTTTGCTAATCCTGATAGCCAAATCTAATTGATTGCACCTACAGTTTGGTGCCCCTTTAATCATGTTAAACCCCAACAATACATAGGTGATCCTCATCTGTGTCCTGTGCGTATGTGAGGGAGAAAGGTAAACCCCCCCCCAACTGTCTAGATATCGTTCTCTCCTCCCTGCCCCCCCTCCATTCTCCTCTCCCTCTATCGCCTTCCCAAATCCTGGCCAGCTGGTACGGCGAGACGCTTCCACGTGCGATCTGCTTTAAGGAAACCACAGCGCAACACGGCAGACGATTAAAACAACCACAGCCCCACCGACACACCTGCATGCGCTCAGCTGCCATCTGAGAGGTGGAGGCTAACGCTTGTTCTTTTGTCACTTAGACCAGAAGGAGAGAACCCGAAAAGCAAAGGAAAGAATGAGAGGCGGGGGGCGGGGGTGTCGTTCAGTGTTCTGATTGGAGCGACGTGGACGGCGGACGGCAAATCAGTCGTCAAGTACGTTCAGAAGCACAGGAGACAACAAAACAGCCCAGATAAGACTGGAGAAGTTTTTTCCCCACCTGTATTTTCTAGATGAATCCAGGCTACACGCAGAGTCTGTCACACTCGTGCTCGTCATCCTAAACATGTAGTTTCTCCCGACAGCAGCAGCTGGCAGCCGGTTTGGTTTCTGCAGAGGATAAATGGACGGAGGAAGGCGCTAATTTGTGTTTCTCTTTCCTCTGCAGAACATCGCGGCGGTGCATTTAATGGCACCCCTGTTGTTCCACTGCAGTTTAGAACACGCTTCCATACCTTGTCAAATACCTTAGAATTAAGGCTGTTAAGACTACACTGTCGTGTTAGTGTTGGTCCGGTGTTTTCTGCGTTTCCAGTCAGGGTGTTTAGTCTTTCGTTTGTTCGTTTTTGTTGCCCTAAACAGATGCTGGCAGTGTTGGTTTGCAGACTTAGTATTCATGGGGATTTTTAGTTCACCTAACCGATTGGTGGACCGATAAACGGACCTTAGATACAACCCAACGAGGGCGAGATGGTGGCAAACACTTGAGTTGTGTGACATGTAGTTTAATTTGGATGGGTTTTCCCACTTTACTAGGAAACAATATGAGACTCCAGTGTGTTGCCGCAGAAATAGAAATGGATGTTTTTTGTTTTTTCAGTGGAGGTTTTGGCTTTTATAATTGCTGAAGGTGTAGAGACGGGGATAATATGCGACAAAGATCACGATTTGAATTGAACTGGGAACGTCGCAGTTACATAATAGGAAATCTTACGGCATTGTCAACCACCAGGACATCATTTTTCCTCACTACCCTGCTATCGTTCAGCCAGTAGAGACCCAGCGTTGTGTTCGAGGACACTTTGGGACAGCAGATCCTGTCATTCATACATTGAACATGGTGGTAAAAGGTCTGTACTCACTGTGTCTGGTAAAATACTGTGTTTACTGGGGAATAAAAAAACCAACAAAACGCGTCTCTTCTGTCCTGTCCTGCCAGTATCAGGCGGGACAGAGTTATCCGACTTCTGCTGAGTTTGCCTGTGGTCTAACAGCGTGGTGAGAAGCTTTGAGCAGGCGAGGCTCGTCCTGAAAATGGTCGATGTAATGAGATGTGTAGTCGGCGGCGAGGCGTTGTAGCTGCTGTTGCGTTTGCCCTTTTACTAGACTAATAGACACAGTGTTGCAGGTGCTTCCAAAAGCCTCCAGCAACAACCTGAATGCAGAATAGTCCATTAAAGTAGACCTCCCTCGCTTTCTACCTCCACCTCCATCTGTCTTTCGCTGCTTCGTCCTGTCTTTTAATGTCTTTTCTTTCAACCCCCCCCCCCCCGTCATTTTGTGTGTTTCTCGCTGTCTGTTGTTTGTGCGTCTTCTCTCTGCATCTCCCTCGCTCCTTCGTTTCTCTTTCTTTCTCCTCATCCTTGTCTTTTCTTCTTCCCCAGCTGTGTTCGTTATGTGAACATTATTTGCAGTACAGCTGGAAACGACACACACACACACACACACGCACACGTATTCATGAAGACGCCAACTGTGAATAGAGATACATAGTGCACGGTCATGCTAATGCATAAAATCAGTACACACACACACACACCTTATTAATACTTGTGTGGCAGTTCAGCAGCTGTGTGATTGCATCTTTGAATGGAGCTTTAAGTTTAGAATATATGTGTAACAACATAAACTTCATACGTCCGTGTGTTTGCCTGTTCATCTGAACTTTTAAGTTTTCGTGTTTTGTGGCCTCTGTGTGTTTATTTTTGTACGTATGTCTCTCTTTTGGACTCCGAATGTGTGTTTGTGCCAGGTGTGTTCCTTTGTGCGCGTCGGGCAGCGCAGGGATTAAACCAGCGGGTGGGGATAGATGGCCGCCCGGTGATAGAGGCAGTTGCCAGGTGACAGTTGGGGGTGACTTAGCGACCCGCTGCCAAATTACTTTCTAGGAAGAAGCGCAGAGCTTAAGATAGCTCCTTACTTATCTGTTATAACTCACGGGGGAGAGGGAGGGAGGGGGAGAGGGTGGATCGGGAGGGGAAGGGGAAGAGACATGCAATGAGGGACATAAAGGTGAGAGGATAGGAAGAGAAGGGAGGAAAGGAAAGAAGGAGGCAGGAGAGGAAAGGATGGCGGTTGGCGAGGAGGAGGAGGAGGAGAGAAGTAGCTAAGACAGGCGATAAGGGAGGACGGGGGAGAAAAGGACAAAGGAGGGAAGGATGTAGGAAGGTAGAAACAGACTAGTTGGTTGGAAATAAGGGCAATCAGTGAGGCAAAAGGAAGGCGAGGAAAAGCAGCGGGAAGAAACGTGGAGCGTCAGTTATTAGTTATACCCAGAAAACATCATGATCCTACTGAGGACAGATATTATTCACACTGGAACACAGCCTGGGCCTGCTCGCCAGCTGCGACGCTGCGCTGGAGTCCAGTTGGGAGACAGAGGAGGCGGTAAAATGGAGGCTTGTTCAGGCAGATTCTTCTGAAGCCGTCGCAGTGACGTGGTGAGTAATCTAGTCTGCAGTCAGGGTGGAACTCGCCACCAGAGCTGCTGCAGGAGGGTCCACACTAGAGGTCCACACGGGTCCAAAAATTCGTACCCGAAGAGACCCGCAATGTGCTAAACAGAACCATGCCGGACCCATCTATTATTTCGAAAGCTGCACCCGGCCCCGTGTAGACCCGAGAAATGCCAAAAATGTAGTATCCGGAACCGACCTGGACCCGTCTGTTATTTGAAAGCTGGAACCAAACCCGGCGGGAAGACACGGACCCGACTGGACTGGACCCGATTGTCACATATTCCACAATGAACTGCTATTAACAAGTCAACAAACAAGTTGGGGAAAAAATCCACCTCACCTGTAGCCGTCGTCTCCCTTCCTTCGTACGCGACTGTGATGCATTTCAAGTCAAAGAGTTCTATCCACGTTATTCCTATTTTGTTACTGTTGTTCCAAGCATGCTTTCACTCATCATTTCAGCAGTAAAAGTCCTCTTTATGTCACGGTGTCGGATGACACATGCGACTTTGCGGATTTGCATTTCGACTCGAATGAACTCGCAATAATAATTTTGACTGTTTGCGTTTCTGAACTATAAAAGCGATTGCTCGCTCGGTGCCGAGGCCGCTGACGTTAGCACTATTTACTGTCATCTCTGCGAGCCGAGTCTGACCACCGAAACTTCATTCATATTATTCAGAAGTCCTTACAGTCACTGCGGAAGCTCGGGTTGCCGTAGAAACATGACGCGCGGTTGAGACGGCACATGTGCGTTAGGTGGATCAACCTAAATTATGAGCTTTCCACGGCTCGGGTTTTTTACAGACAATGTTAAACAGACCCGGGACACTAAGTGATAGATTGGGACCCGACCCGGAACCAGCTGACCAATTAAAATATAGACCCGAACCCGTACGGGTCTCTGGGGCTCCGTGAAGACCTCCGGTCCATACGACAGTTTGTGGGGTCTGTTGGTCGTCAAACATGTTCTTCTAACTTTTTAATTTTTATTATATAATGATCCATGTTCCTGGCTAAGTAGTTCCTAGACCCAGTTGCTGCCTGTTACCTGAAAAGCCTTAGCATTAGTTTTCTTCGACCCCGTCTCCTAGAAATCATGTTTATATAGTACCAAACAGTTAAGCCAATTACATAGTGATGATGTTTGGTTGGATTGTTTTCAGTCGCGTTTGTTTTTTATTAAATGAAGCACTACTTTTATGAACCGCAGGGAGGTGGTTGGAGTTGGATGCAGCCGTCCCGAGTCCCATCTGGGGTCTGGGAAGCACTTTGGTTAAAGTTAGGGAAAGAGCCGAGCTTCGTACAAGTGTTCACAAACGCACCGTTTCTCAAGTCACTGCAGACCTTCTCTGCATTAAACCAGACCACAATCTTTCCCTAACCCTAACCGAGGGCTGCCAGTGTCCAAACAGAACCAGGTAAAAAGCTTAATCATGCTGTAGTCACAAGAAGTAGATACTGTAACAAATAAAACATGTTGTCACTGAACATTTTACGGATAGGTTCATTAACAACATTGCCTCATTATGTTAATAGGAAACATAACCCGGTCCCCATTATGTTTCCTTCAACACGTATTTGCTGTTTCAAATTAGTTGTATGTAAATGTAATTTGCAGGAGACAGGGTTGGCTTTTCAAGTATACAACTTTTAAAGTGTCCCCACCCCCATCACATTCTTACTCCTCATTAAATGAAGCTTCACTTTCTCTGAAGCTGGAGTTTCTAACATTATGTTTCTCTTGTGGTATCCGTCCATGCAGGTAGTTTGTTTTGAAATATTCATGTGGGATTTCTGCCTCCGCCCCAGAACTGGTGACGTAACAAACCTTAATGTTACGGAGCAGAACCATGTTTTTTTCTTTAGATGTTTTCTGGTCGATCATCTCGCGACCCCTGAGATTCATCTTGTGACCACCCCCCCACCCCCCCAAGTTGGGAACCAGTGATTTACACGATGGAATGGCTGAACGAGATAAGAGTGGTCAGGCTCGACACTCACACAAACACACACACACACCTCTTAACAGATGACACGCATGCGCACACACACACACACATCCTGGGTCACGCACAAAGCCATCCACGCACAGATACATGCAATCTCATTGTACACACGCAAAGTATCTCTACTACACACACACACACACACACACACACACACACACTTAACCAAGTAAACACGCCTTGACATTGACATTGATAAATGACTTAAGCACATACACACTCACTATCCATCTTACACACACTCACACTATCTCCACGCAAACACACACATGGGCGGTGACTGACGCTGACAGATGGCCGGCCCCGTTGGATCGAATGCGGCGACAGAGGCGCCACTTTTACGTGTTGTTACCACGGTGAGGGGCGTTGCCCGGGGAAACCATTTTGTGGCTGAAACTGAGATTGAGTTTCCCCTTCGCCGGGATGACAGATAACAAGACCCCGGCAATCAAACCCAGACAGCATCAAACGCCGGGCCATCAGTCAGCGCTGACAGCCGACTGCAGGCGAGGACGCAGGAGAGAGAAGAGGAGATAGGAGACAAGGTGACCAGAGCGCTGTAGGCGTCGCTGTTCCTGCAAGACAGAAACCACCTCAAGAGATGGGGCCGGACTTGTCTTGGTTATATTAAGTGAATATATATATAGTGGGCTCGGCTGTTTAAAAGCAGGCATTCTGGATGTCTAAGCACCGTGGGACCAGGTGGAGCCAAGGAGGAACTGGATCTCAAGCCCTTTCTGTGCTGTTCACTAGGGCTGCAACTAACGATTATTTTAATAATCGATTAATCTGTCGATTTATTATAATCGGATAAAAAAAACAGAAAAGCATTGATTTCCGACCCTTTTATTCAAAAACAGAACTGGCAGTGCTAAAAAAATCTTCAGAAAGTGCACGAACAGGTTGCTCCTTGAACATCCCCGAGCTGTTAAAGCTTTACGTCTGCCAGATATACAGGCTTTTTTAAATAAGGTGCACATAAAGATGGATATTTTTGTTGAAAGGGACCTGAGCTGTCTTTTTTTGAGGCCACAGTTTGTGTGTGGTCATGTGACTGCATCGCTACGTCTGATTGGTGAAACGGAGTCATGTGGTAGATGCACTGACGAATAATGAATAAAGAATACAGAGAATAAATGTAAAAAGTAACGAATCGAGCGTGGTACCAGTAACAAGTACTGTGCAGTGAAACTACTCTTACAAGTACATTGTTTTCAAAAATGTACTCACGTAAGTGTAACGGAGTAAATGTGGCTCGTTACTGCCCACCTCTGAGACGCACACACACACACTCACTCCCTGTCACTTCTGCATATCGGTCCATGAACACACCTTTCCGATGTATTTGGTGTGAGATGCTGCCACACCTGGATGACTCGGCTCGGGCTGATTTCTCTGCCTCCGCCGCGTGTTTCAGAATTACATTGCAGACACCTTTTTTATACTCCAGCATCTCCGCGTCTTGTTGAGCGGCGTAACAATCGCGCAACGAATCGATAGTGAAATCCGTTGCCAACTCTTTTAATAATGGAATCTTATCGACTTCATGGATTCGCTGTTGCAGCCCTACTGTTCACCTGATTACGTTTGTTGTCCGCGGGCAGTTTGAGAATACGAATCGCAGATAGTGGGGCGATGTGTTGAAGTCAGCCGCAGCCTTGTTTGACTTTGAAACGCTGTAAAAGTGCTGTATTTTCCCACAGCTGAAGAGCAGGTTGATATTAAAGGCCGGCGTCATTTCTAATTTCTCCTCTTCAAGTATATTTGATTTTAGCATGAAGCCTCCCTGTTTTCTGACCCGCTTCCGTTTGTAATGCTGATGTGATGTCGGTGTTTTTCTTAATGCAAACTCGACACCTTTGCACTTTCTTAGCACTTATTCGCCCCTCAGTTGTCTTGAGGAACCCACTTTCTTTTTCACTCACTGATTACTCAGTTCTTCTTTTCTGTAAAGCTTCTGTTGGTGAAACCCAGATGTTTCACATTAAAATCCTATACAGCAATTCAGAGTCTGCGATCCCTTTAAACCGCGTTGTAACGTTTGACTAACAGTAGGTGTCTATAACCGGTCACTGTGTTGTTAATGCAGCGATCAGAACATGGCAGGATTGATGTGACTAATCCCTTTCCTCTTTCATCAGGGTAGCCAACCCACACATTGCATGACCAGTCCACCAACGGGTTTACAGGATGTACGTCGTATCCACGATCTACCAATGTAAGCGTCCGCCCCAGCAGAACCTGCATTTTAAAACGAATATAAGAAGCCATCTGCTGCCCAGTAACTTCAATTCAATTTTGTTTATATAGCCCAAAATCTGTACAACATACAACACCCTCTGTCCTCAGACCCTCGACTCGAACAAGGAAAAACTACCCAAAAAACCCTTTTAACAGGGAAAAACAATGATAGAAAGCTCAGGAAGAGCAACGGAGGAGGGATCCCTCTCCCAGGACGGACAGACAGGGAATAGATGTTGTAAGTACAGAATAGATTCATAGCAGAAAACCATAGTACGTTCAGTTATGACGACAATGGTGAAATTGTGGAGCATAAATAAGTAACGTGAAGTGAAATGTTGAGGATAGTGAGAGGCTACTAGCAGGTCTTGTGACAGGGCAATGGGCGGCTTCTAGAGACAGTTATCAACACTTCCCCTCAGCGTGGTGTGAGTGCGATCTGCTCCAGTGTTCCTGTTCACAGCTGTTGGCGCCGACACAGTAATAGAGGGTTAGCTAACTGAGCTAGCATGTGGCAGGGGACAGCGACAACAGTGGGTCTGCATCGAGACATGACACACTGTGCGCCGATGGGATGCTTGTGTTTGAGAATGATCTCATTGGATGTCCATTGTTTAGATTTTTGACACACCACCTTCTTGATTATTGAAATAAAAGTTCATTTTATGGCCATGTTAAGGGACACAGAGAGATAGAGAGGATGCAGGAATGCAAAGCATAGAATAAATGCCGCCTAATAAAATAAGAAAATGTGGACTTGCATTTAAAAAACACAAATAAGTAACCCATGGCGACTTGTGTCACCGTGGAGATAAGAATCGATGTCCCCATGGGGTAGAGGCTGCCTTTTGAGGGTTGAGGCTTGGTTTTAGGGTACAGGTAACAATTAGGTTAAGGTTAGGGGTTGGGGTTAGGCATTTAGTTGTGATGCTAAGGGTACGAGGCTAGGGAAAGCAATATGTCAGTGACTGCCAACCACGGGGATGGTATTTTCACGGGGCATTTAAACGCATCGATTCATTGAATCATGAGCAGCGATGCTGTGTGTTTGTCTTGCATGTGCACGTGTGCTCACATGCGCATTGACCTGGGACCTGTGTGTGTGTGTGTGTGTGTGTGTGTGTGTGAATCAGACATGAGCGGATCATGTTTCCCAGCATGGTCTGTCGATCAAAGCTGCCGACTTAAGAATGGGCTTATTGACGTCCAGTCGATAGAGCTTCCTGGAAACCTGATCTGACGGGGAAGGAGCGGCCTTCGAAGGCCTCCGAGCCCCCTTTCAGATGCCTGATAGCTAATGTCTCTCACGCTGACCACCAAACGCATGTTGTCACTTTTCATTTAAAATGTTCACTCTTGACTCTTCCAATGTCATGGATCTAACGCCAGCGAGTGATTGATCAGAACTTGTTTATCCGCCTCCTCTGAGTTGTCGAACGCGACTGTTTTCATTTTTTTTTTTTTTGTGTGTGTGTTCTATGGTTTAGCAAGAGAAGCCTTATGCAGACGTACGTGTAGATTGAGATTGCCTTTACTGTTTGGAAAGAGATGTCACTTTATTCAAGACGCCGTTAACCCGCGTGAACCATAGACTGAAAAATTATGATTTCAAGCAGGCAACTGAGTCGTATGCGGGGGCGCTAACATTAAATAGCATACTGGGATTTACAATACAGATTGCACTACCGTGGATTCATATTACATACATATAAGGTCTTTACTAAAACCACCGTATATGTATAATGTGAGTGAATGCCCAGCTCATAATCCCAGTGTAACTTGGACTCCGACAGCACTGCAGCGTGCCTGATAGCCTCTGTCAAATCTCTGCATGTATGGGCATCTTTTCTTCTGTGCATGTGTCTTGCGTGCTTTCCACTTGACCGCAGACGCCTTTAAGCGGTAGACTGACGGTGAGAATGACAGAGAGGATGTCAAGAAGCACGGCAGAGAGGATGGAGAGAGTTCAGACGTCTCTGCAGGAGGTCTGCTTTGGATAAGGACAGTGTTATATGGGGGTGGGCGGTAGGTTTAGGAACTATTCTTTGTTATCTTGCAGAGAGGTGGCGAAAGGAGGCGATCGATATACTGTAGGTATAAATGGAGCTGGGGTCTTACGGTCACCATGAAGTTGCCAGGCAACCAGCGGAGAGACTCCAAGAAGTGACTAAGGCTAGCCAAGAAATAGTAGGGCCCGTAACTTGTGGGGAAAACCACAATGTTTTGTCAGTTTTTGTATGACTTACACAAATGACCAATACTGTAATGTGTTGATTGTGAGCTTTGGGGAGAGCCAGGCGAGCTGTTTCCCTTCCTAAGCTTCAGATTTACTATAGAGTGTCTAATCTATTGCTAATTCAGTGAAATACATACCCGACGCAAATCAGGGAACTTTAAGTTCAACATTGCCCCAAAGGAAATATTTGACTAGCTATTAAAGGGAGAGCTGCCTCAGTACAACGGCACATTTCACACATTTCTATAGTCTGGTATGAATCTTAATGTACATATCAAGCCACGATCTTCTGCCTTTTGGATCATCGGCCGTTTATTAAAGGCTTTGAATGTTAAAAGAGAAAATGGCGGGAGGGGGAATTAAATGACCAGCGTTGGGTATTGTCTCTTTTAAAGGTAACTTGTTACATTACAAGACCTTTTGCGTCGCCAAAACTGAAAACCTCTTTGGGATTCCTTGCATGTTGGCTACATCGTCCAGAGGGCGCGTAGCTTTCAGAACGTCTACCTTTGAATGTGTTGACTCTACCGTCGTTGCAAAGCCTAGTCTTGGGCCCATAATCTCTAACTGTGCAGGCTAATAACAGGTATGGCAGACGCAGAGTCCCCTTTACAGCTCCATTCAGTTTGATCACATTGGCTCTATCAACAGGGTAGCGGGCGTTGAGATAAACTGTGCACAGCAGCAACAGGGACAAAACAAAAACAGGGAAAATATCTTACAAAAAGATATTAAAAAAAGAAGCAACGTTCATGAAACCCGACACACAAGTCACAAAGTATACTGTAAGATAATAACCGAAGGCTGCAACTTTTTTTGCTTTGTGCCCCGGCAGCCAAACTGTCCTTCAGAGGTTTTGATTTTCCTTGAATTTCAGCGGACGCAGAATGGCAGCGTGAAACACCTTCCACAGCGTGATTATAACCTTCCCCCTCTCGCGCCGATCTAAAACCCGAACCCAGCGGCACCAGTTTGATTCCCTTTGTTCTCGGCCCTCCATGCTAGCAGTGTCACAGCAGGACGCACTGTAACTGTTCATTTATCAAACCATGTTTACTGCAGGAGCGTCAGCTCCTCTGTAATTGCCGGTGACACTTGACGGCTGCTTGTGTAACGTGTTTTGCTGAACCCGCTCCAGAGATTGAAATGTTATCTTTTCTTTTTCTTTTTTTTTTTTTTCTTTTTTTGTCCCCTGAACAGAGCGGCAGCCCTGGCAGTTATGTTGGCAGGTATTATTCTTTGGTTCCTTTTAAGTTTCCCAGTCGCAGTGCAAAGATGTTCCCCTGTAGATTTCCAGTGTATCACGATCAGAACATAGGCTGAAACGCTGAGCTTTGCTTAGCTCTACAAGCAGTGGTTCACAGGGACATCTGCTGCACAGTCAAATAGTTTGAATCAGTGTGCTTCAACCAAAGTGCTGCTGGATGGTCGAAAAGCATCTGGACAGCTGATCCCATTCACATACAGAGAAAAAGAAAACAAGCGTCCTTCGCTGACTCAACAAAAGCAGTTTTTTTTTTTTTTTAATGTCCTAATTATTTGAATGCTTTATCACTAGTGACGATACATGAAAGCGTCTGCGAAACCCCCGATGCTTCACGTAATGGCAGTAATCTCTATGTAGGTGAGTTTACTTATAGAGGATACATGCTATGCTTCAGAGAAGGTACAAAAATAATCTAAAAATACATACAAGTAATATGGAAAATGACCAAAAGAAACAGATGGAAATATAAAAATACAAAGCTGCGTAGATTGGAAAATAAAAGCAGTCAGAAAAGTCATAATAACAATCCAAGAACTTTAATAAAGGAAGGTTTTAAAAATACGCTCTTTTGATTTGATTTCGCTCTATTATCAGAATGGTTTTCTAAAATGTGTCTCACATCCCAAGACTGTTACAGAGAAGAGCAGCATTTAACTGAAACAAATACTACAGACATACTGTGTACTATGGCAGACATTACGAAGAGGTGGACGTTCAACAGCCAAGCTCCGACTCGACAGTTTGACCGAGTAAGAAACAAAGCAGCTCTGCAGTGTTTCCAGTCCAGCCTGTGGGACTCTAAATCTTCTGCTTTAATGGCGTTTTGATTATGAACGCTATTTTTAAGCACAATCTGATTTTCACGATTATTATTTCACTACAGTGGTTTATTAATAACGCCGGCTTTTGAATGCTTTCAAGTTGAAGCCCTGCTAATCTTTCCCATCACCCGCTTCCGTCCTACACGACGCAGTAACCCACACGGCTCGTTGTGAGCGGTTTCATGTGGGGAACTATCGGTAGAAAGAAAATGGTTCCCCTCGTGAAACCGCTCGCAGCAAGCCTGTGGATTATCGCGAGTAACCGGGTCATGATTTCTGGAACGAGACGTTGCTGGTGACCTTTTCAAATGCTTTTCTTTTGGCGCTTTGAGCACCACAGGCCGAGTGCCATACAGTCCAGTCAGATGCAAACTCACACCAAAGCAATCGTAGATGGATAAACAGGTAAGAGGAAAAATATGTATTTTTGATTTCGGGGTGAGCTGTCCCGTAACCCTCCCAGCTACCCCTAAATCTTTGCACACCTGCCGTATATGAAGAGTGGTGTTGTCCAACAAGCATAAATGTGTTAGTCCGTGTCTCAGTGGCTCAATGGTCCATGGCTCTCCGCTCGAAGCCCGTTGGTCCCTACTGAAGATGCAAATCTGCTGGACAGTTTCATTTTCAAATGCGGCTCAGTAATCCACCAAAACAGCTGGAAACTGTAGTTTTTGGCAAATGTTACTAAACCAGGGGTAACCAGTTGGGGACTATTTTCAGCGGTGGATGAATCCACATGAGTGTTTGGGGCAGCAGGACGGTGTGTGCGGGACAGAGTCAGACTAAACTACAGTGTGTGTGTGTACTCATGGTGATGAAGGAACATGTCACACAGTGCAGCAGTGTTAACAATGGAGCTCAATGGCACAGAGGAATTAGATATATGAGGCTTTGGATACACACACAGTACTTGTTAGTAGATGCATTGTTGGATTTGTTGACAAAATGTCTAATATCACCAGACTCTTCATTTCAGAGTTAAATACTGTTCATACGCGCTGACATTTACACACTTGCGCTCCTCTTGTTAAGGCATACGCTGGCAAATTCCCATTCTGAGTTACTTCAGTTGAACCTTTTGGACTTGCATCTTCGTATTAGACCTGCTGGCCGTTTCCTAATCTGTTCTCTCCAGTGACCTCTCGTGTGTTTGATTCACTGGCTAGACGGCTTCCTGCCGTTTGCCAAAAGGCCCCGCTTTCTAGTGTCTGAACAAGTTTCCCCAGCGATCCAACACCCGGAGTCTCTTCCTTCTTCCTCCTCCCACTCACTTCCACTAACTCCCCCCCCCCCTTGTTATTCATGTTCTCAGTCGACTTATTTTTCACGAGCGCTGTTGTTTTGCTGCCCTCGTCCATCGTGCCGTGTTTTAAAGTCATTTAGATTTTGTTATCTAATTCAATTGCACCTTATCATCAGGGCTCTCTTGTGTTTTTCTTTGTGTTTTGAAGCCGCAGTTATTACAGCTCTCCCTTTTCTGTCGTTTGTCTCTGCGGCACAAATTGTGTTTCTGCTGTGTTCTTCTTCCGCCGTGGCTGCATTTTATCACCTTGTTTAATTACCTTACCTGTATCTGTTATGGTCACGGAAAACGCAATTAACTAAAGTATACAGAAGTGCATCCCTGCAGGCCTGGAGCCGATTCAAGTTAATACATTCAGAAAATGGGATTTCTTCAAATAGAAAAAAAATGTTGCCAATGCATAGATTGTGATGTAACTATTCCTCCCAAAGGCGAACCGTCACCTACGCTACACCCACACCGCTCGCACATCAAACTTAGAGAAAACTTCCAGCTTCAGGCGCTTTGTTGGCCCGATGTTATATATCATCAGTCTGTGATGTTCGCTCTGTTCCAGGAGTTCTTCTGTGAACAAATGTTCTAACTTGTTTGTTTGTTGTTTTTGGTATACCCACTTTCCTTACCCGTCAAATTCATGGCTTCTTGCGTTTCCCAGAATGCCAAAGGAGAAGGCCAGGAGGGCAAACGTGAACGGTCTGCTGCAGGTTACAGTGTGTAGGTGGACGGGCTGATGGGGAACGAAAGAAAGTGTGATGAGTTTTTCTAGCTGGGAAAAGCGAAAGTCACGCCGAGCCTACAGAAAACCGGCGTTTCTTCTTCTTCTCTGATGGGTTGTGTTCCCTGTATGACTGTCGAGTGCTGGAGAAAATGTCAGCGGCTGTAGACAAAACTCTGAGATTTCTGAGCATGTTTAACACAGAGCTGTTCACGCGTGCGCTCGGCGTGGACAGCATGCATTAGAGTTTTCGACTAAAGAAATAAGTCTTAATAAAATGGTGTTAAACTGATGCGTTCACATAACATATTCTAATGCTGGTGAATGCAATGCAAAAACGTGCACTGACTCCTCAGCCCCCTCTCAACCAACCCCCCTCCCCTGTTGAAGTACTAGAAAATGATTGTCCACGGCTCTCCCAACACTCTCTTTCGGATGCAACTCGGCACGGTAGCCTCTTCAGTTGTACTGGCTTGCACATCAGTTCACCAAGTCTGCCTTCTATCAGAATTGGCAAATTCCCCCGCGGCACGAAGCCACGAGGCACCGCACAGCGATGCGCTTGGTTTTCCGTGTGCAGGCGGCGTCCAATGCCGTCTCTTTGCGTTTTTCGCTTCGGTGAGCGGGGGCCCACTGGGCTCCGGGGCCAAGCCTGATCTCAGGGGTTGCCTTGGACACTGCTGTCTTTTGCGTGTCTGGATGGAACCTGCGTTTAATGCAGCAAGACGCCGCTTGATCGTCTGAGCAAGAGCAGGCTGCTGCTCCTCCTCCCGTTCTTGCTGTTGCTTCTCAGTCTTCAGTTTCAGTCGTGCGCCCTCGAGCCTGTTGATTCCGCGTGTGCCTTGCAGCAGGTGCCCTGTTGTTGCAATGCCAGGACGAGTCGTGGAAGAGAAAAAGTAAGACTAGACGCAGCCAGTCCCCACGGCCAGATTAACCCCGACACACTTCAGATCTGTACATGTATCCAGAGCTGCCGCTCACCCGCACTTTCACACCACAGGGTTTCTCCCCCCCCCCCCCGCCCTATGTACTGCTTGAGGATTGATTGAAATTCTTCAGGATGAAATCAAGAAGAAGTCCTTCCTCTGACGGCCAGTGCGTTCTTGATCTTGGGTATCTGAGGAATGACATGGCCACATTAATTCCTAGAAATGTCTTCGTTTCATCTTTTGACAAGGCCAGACTTTCTTTTCCTTTGTGGAGTGCCTTCAGGTTTGTATTGTGCACTATTTAATTGGGGAAATAGATGCATAAAGACATCTCTGGGTTCTGCTCCCTTGACATTCACTTTCCACTCTCCTGAAAGAGCAGGCAGGTCTCCCTCAAACTTGTCTTTGGTTTTCCAAACATTTTGTCGCCTTTTTTTCTGCCCTGGAGCTCTGACAGGTGGCGCAGCCTCGGCTCCCTCGGCTCCGCTGTCACTGCTGCTAGCTTTTGCTAATCCTTCCCTTTCTGGCAGCCATTCGTTCATCATCACTGCCACTTGCATCATCCTCACTCGGCTCCGATGGGAGTTGCTCCACCGTCCTGTAGGCCTGCACTGCACTTGAGCTCCGCAAAACATAACGATCCTGTCTGTTACTCACATAACGGAAGTAATCTGCACAAAAATATTGTCTTTGTTACAAATTGATGTACAGCCAAAAACAGTTACTGCAGATGACGTATTTTCAACAAGGTCTCAGTCTAAGTATGAATTGTGCGATGAGTGATGTCCAATTTAGTGGACAGATTATTAGAGATTATTAGGTTTTGAGAAGTTTGCGTTGCACTTACAACGGCTGGCCAGTGGGTGGCAGTGTATGGGATGACGCACTAGCGTCCACTGTCGGTGGCTGATGTGCAACTATACCATGAAGACCCACGCCTATACAGGGATATGGCTTTTGAATAGCTGTCCACTGTAGCGACCGCCATGCGTCTAAATCTGTCCAATTAATTATGGATTTAGGCGACGAGCTAACCCCTCACATCACAAAAAATCTAATTACACTTGACGCTGTAAGCTTGGCAAAAAAAAACGGTCCATTTCCTAAAGCGCATTGTTGTGGTCTAAGTGGCTGGAGGGAGTCGCAAGGCAGGTGGTGGAGGGAAAGAGCGAAATGGCCATAACAAGGCGGGGGACAGTGAAAGCAAACTGCCCACTACGACTGAGTAGACGCTTGTATCTGGCTCCAAATTGCCATGATTCCCCGGGGGACTCCATGCCTGTTTTGCCATGCCCACTTTCGAGCGCTCAAATCAAATACAGTAGTTTGATAAAAATCCATCTTGAGCATATAATCGGACAGGACGAGAGGCTCTCGCTGAAACACTGGACCTGCTTCCGCACCTAAACTCCTCTGTAGCTGCAGGTGACATCCGGATTTGAGCTCTCCACACAAATAAGACGCACACTTTTGAATTGATTTTAAAATCCTACCGTTGTCGTATAAAGCGATGAAAGGTTTAGGGCCAAAGCACCTTTCTGATCTCCTGCTGCGATGCGACCCACCCAGACCTCTCAGGTGGCCTGGTTACAGGTCTGCCTTCTGACCCCAGAGTCTGAACTGAACCTGGAGAAGCAGCGTTCGGTTTTCAGGCTCCACATATCTGGAACAAGCTCCCCGAAAACTGCAGGTCTGCTGCAACTCTCAGTTCGCCGCTGCCTTTCATTAAGTGCAATAATGATTCGTTTCTTCCCCTTTCACTCTCCCGTTTTATCTTGTTTCAATTTTCTATTGAACTCTTTTCAAGTGTTTTTAAATCTTTCTATATGTTGCTTTTATTTATTTTTTGCCTTTTTGTTGAAATGCTATTCAAATAAACTTTGTATAAAAGGGTTGACAGACAGAGAGTAAGGGTATGCTCTTCCGTCTATAGGTGCTGGATCATAAAACAAACGGATGGGAGCTATCAGGGCAGCGTGCAGATCTTTCGTCTGACTCTTGCCTCAGAAAAATGTTGATTTTTCTGTTGATTGACTAACAGATCAATCAAATAATCACTTTTAAAACACCCGGAACCAGTAACTCAACACAAATGAACTGCATCGACCAGTAACGATTAAGTGTTTTAGGTGGAATTTAGGACTTTACATTGAAATATATGAACTGAAATGATTTAACCTAGAAAAACACAAAACCTTAAGCAGATTTGGCCAAGTTTTAAACAAGACATCTAGACGTTGTTTGACATAAAAAAGAACACATTTGTGCTGACTGAGGAGAATTAATAGTTAATTGTCTCCAACTTAAGAGTTTAATTCATCAATTTTTTAATTCTTAGTGCCAAAATGTGCAGCTCCATAAATCTACCAAATCTACCAGGGGCTGTGGATTTTCCCTTCACACTTTCTGTATGTGCTGCTGAAGAAACGAAAAAGAGGCAAAGCAGCCCCCAAGGGAGGGTGAGGGAGGTGTGTGTGGGGGGGGCAGAAGGAAGGACGTTTTAGGAATACTAATGAATTAATGATGCAACATGTTGACATTTTTCTTTCGATCCCTGCACTCCTTCCTTGTTCCGCCTCCGTCTCGTCGTCCCCTCCCTCTACCTTTCTGCAGGTGTGATGGTGCCCTTGTTAGCTTGTCATCCTGTTGTAACCCCGAGGCCAAAACGTGACGTGACTGGACTTTGAATTCACCGTAAAAGGACTAACTCCCCTCTCCCACGAGAAGCTCAGGTAGGTCGTCTTTAATGGACTTTTCAGTGCACTCCTTCTCTAAGTGATTTGATTATTTTGCGTGGAATAATCACAAATGGTGAGCAGCAGAGCAGGAAACAACCTGACGAATATTAGAGTAAAGTCTTCTTTACCTGGCAGGTGGACTAACCTTCGGCGTCCTTCAGCTGAAAAACGAATTAGGAAGCGCCGGTCTGTTAATCGTGATTGGTTAAGTTGTGGAAATGGCCTTGTGATGTGACCGCTCAATAGTAAAGCAGTACCTGGTGCGTGATATTTCTTGGTGAAAAAGGCCGCCATGTTTGATGAATGTTTGGCAAAATAGAAGGTCTGGATATTTTTGGTAAAAGGTTGTAAAGTATTGAAAAAGAGCAAAGTTTGGGATTCAAAACTAGGCCCGCATGCAATCAAGTGTCTTTTCCATTAAGTCCACTTGGCTTCGTAGAGCAATCAGGAGCGATTTGGGGTTCGGTGTCTTGAGGACACCGACCCCACGATTAATGGCCAACGTCTAGGTAGCTCACCGCCTGAGCTACAGCCGCTCTCACGCTTCCAGGAGCTCCGTCGCACCTGTTAGGGCAACGATTTTTATCCCTTTGGTTGTCTCGAAACACTTCCCAGCATAGCTCGTCCCCAACTTCAACCTGAGCTACAAACACCTGCCGCGGTGCGCTTAATTGGGACTGAAACTGCAGAACAGAACCTTAACAAGCAGGAGTTTGGCGTGAAGCCACGTTGTCTTCCGATACCAGTCCACAGTCTGGCCACTGATCATTTCCCACAGTGCACTTGACTTTTTTTAAGAACCACGCTCAAGGGGACACCTTAAAACTGGATAATACTGGGAATTACAGTTTTTCTCAGTTGCTAAAACACTAAAACCCATTGGCTCAACAAAGTTCTCAGCTGCCTGACCTCATTTAGCTAATCGTGCAGTCTGTTGTCAATACCTTAAACCATTTCACCTGGTAAAACACCCGTTCTGCGCTCTACTGCGCATGTCATCCGTACCGGTGAACACAAGTGGCAACAATCCAATACAAATAGGGAACACACGTCATTGATTGAACACAACCACTCAAAATTGATCTAACCTGTTTCAAATGGTGTGAACCCATCCAATATAAGCCAGTTCAGAGAGCAGACGGGTTGCTGAAGGCGGGAAGGAGAAAGTCTGAGGATGGATAGAAGAAACAATGGGAGAGGACGAGGAGGAGGAAGGGCAGCACAAAATTGCAAAGAGCAAAGCAGAGTAGTAATTTCTCATCAATTTTGAGCTACTCAAAAGACAATGACGGAGAAATATCACATTTGTTTTGAGGTTAAAAATGTGCTTCTCCCTGAGAACTATGTTTTGAACAATGTGTTTTCTGTGTTTTTCACTGACTGCTTGATAGCGTAGATCATTTTGACCACTTTGTGTCTGATTTGAGAGCAGTGCTTGATTTTGGACACATGGTAAAACGCAGAGCCAGAGGTTTTGTAACTAGTGCTTTGAAGGTAAGTTTTTGTGTTTAATGGTTTCCCGAAATTGGGTTTTACCAACTGAGAAAAACTGTAATTTATCCACCGTACTGCCCTGGTGATCCGGCCTACTTTGGCGAGGTGGACTGGTAATTCCTCGCATTTAACATTTGTGACCGGGCCCACGCCACCCTGACCTTCCCGTGCTGTCGGGTCCAGCCGTCGACGATGGAGCCCTTTTCCCGTGTTGCTTTGGTGGGTGTTTTTCTCCGTAAACGGGTGTCCGCGGTGTGTATCGGTGTGAGTCAGCACACTGCGAGGTTTCCTTTAAGCAAGCCAACGGAGACGCACACACAGACAGTAATAGCGTGAGTGTGTGTTTTCCTGAATAGATGTAAAGGACCTCGTGCTGACTCATGCACTGTGCTTTATTCCCGCTGTGAGTGTGTGTGTGTGTGTGTGTGTGTTGTAGCAGACTTGAAGCCACTGAACTCAACTCAGCCACACGAGTAGACTGAGCTTGTAAAAGTTTCACACTGTGCATAAAAGGGCTGCCCTTGCAACGCATCGTGTTTTTGTACAATACAGAAACGTGTCATGTGATTTATCTGATAAATCCGCTCGTTTCATTCCGGCATCTTAAGTTCGAGTCCCAAACCTGACCCTTCAACTCTCCTCCTCGTCTCATGTCACTGCACTTTCTTCCAAAACGCTATGCAGCCGTTTTTACAAAAGGACTGTTCTGGTAATGCCTCACAGTTAAGTCGTTTAGCTAACTTATCCGGAGCCATTCACAATGGCGGCAACAGTATAAGCCGCAATAAGCCGCAATTCCTGCATCACCCACAGAAAAAAGTGTCCAAGAAGAAGAGCTCTAAGAGGATTGCAAAGGGTCAGAGCTGCAGTGCACGGACAAAAGATGGAATAAATATCCCTTTGTCCATAAAAAAGAGAGATCTTGTACTGTATTACGGCTGGGGTATGAAATAAGAGCTGAAAGAGGAGATTCAGTGTGAAAAACTACAACATGTTCCTCCTATCTGGTTTTGAATGTGGCTCAGGTGGAAAAATCGGCAGTGAGAGAGAAACCGCAGGCTTTTTATTTTTTCTCATCCACGAAAACTAATTCTGTCAAGCAGCAGGCGCATTAGATCATTGTTTCAAGGTTACGGGTCTGTTGAATTTTTTTAAAATTTCTTTTTAGCCCAAGCCGACAAGAACAAGTGTGAAGAGAAATGCAAGACTGTCACACTAATACAGCAAACATTTATTCAGAGAACAGCCACAAGGCGCGTTCCAAGAATCCGGCCAATCCTACACAACGACTGGTTCTGAACTTAAACGTAGAGTTAAAATCCAGGACTTTAGGAAGCTAGTTGAGTGAGCCGTTTTTCCGGGTGACAACTTGTATGAAATGGGATGTTTTCAGGGCTACTGTTAGGATCGCCCGTGGTGCAAGAGCAAGACGTCCGGTGCACAGAACAACTTTTTCAACACGGTATGGCGCAGATACAGAAGAAATAAAAGAACATCAGGAAAAGGAACCAGTGAAAACACATCTACGACTCATGAAAGAGAAGATATATAGACAGTAAAAACTGTACAAAACATGGTAATGTTGATTAAAAATGGTTCACCAGTCATGCCTAGTACCAGTCAGCTGATGAAGACAGCCGTATGTCCTCTGTGGCTCTGGTGGAGCCGTCAGAAGGTTGCGACCCTGGTGACGCCACTGTGGTGTCATCGGGGATAACTCGGCTCGGGCTTTGTGACCTCACATTTCTAACAGAGAGCCTTGCGTTACAAACATGCGTACCCTTATCAGGCTGAGGGGGTCTAACGAAAGACGCCATTCTGGGAAGTGGCGGGGTCATAGTGTTTGGAGCCTTGTGCAAACAACGCGTTACGGACTGTGTGTCCATACACAAACACGCAAGCCCTGGATTTCGCAGCGGTGCATATTGTGGGCAGTTGCTTCTGAGAATAAACCCGGGCGGGTGCAGCGCCCGCGGGGAGCTGGTTAACTGTGCGTATGTGTGTGTGTTCCTTCTCGGCACTCTCCGTCTGATTAGTGCAGAGCGGGGAAGAGGGAGGGGAAGGGGTCCACTCTCAGCCAATCAACTGTGTGAGTGAGTGTGTGTGAAGAGAGGCAGCAGCGTTCAGAGAATCAGTCATTGGGTATTCCAGGTCCTTTTCAATTTTCTACATCGTTTGGTACATCCATTTATCCACAGCGCACGTACACTTTCAGTGAGAGTGATGTTACACACTAAGCACCACTTGATATTAATACTACACCTGAACAACGCGGCATGGAACCTGATCACCACCATTTTGGCAGAAGTGGTGGAACATATGAGTACATTTATTGTACTGAAGAGTAAGTGAAACAGCCGGTGATTCAGTGACACAAACGTCTTCGCATACCTCCATGTTTTATTTGCACTTACATTTGATTGCTTTTATACCATATTATTCCCGTATTAAGCGTTCCAAGTCGCTACTTTGTCCCACTTCTTTTTTTTTTTTTAAATGCAGGAATGTGTTCAAGCACCTTGTTTCTCTCACCCACCCACTTAGTGTTTCTTGTCTTTTTGTGTTTATTGCTCCTCTTCCGAACTCATTTCGCAACCTTTGCGCGTGGATTCTAGATCTGAGAGCTTTGTCCTCATCGCCTCCTTCTTCCCTGAAGAAACCGCAAACACGATGCCGACATCTTGGAAAGCTGGAAACGTGTCGGCCGCATTTCCATTGCAATGGTGTCAATAGTGAGTATTGTCCCAAAGAAAGCTCAAGTTGTTTCCTGTCTGTTGTCGCTGGTTACGCTTAGCTGACCATATTACTCTGTGCGACATGTTTTCCGGTTTCACACTCACGCTTCATTGCTTTTATGCTTTTATTAAGTTTATGAAACAATCTTGGTGAAAATGAACCAGCATTGCAGCCTCTGTTGATTTCAGCAGACACCACTGCGGGTTAGTGATGCTGAGCGAGCCCACCTTTCTAACGCCGCGGTTTCAGGTATTACCTGAAACTGCAGTCCTAGTTATAAAGCTGGACTGAATACAGCTAAGCTGCATCAGTCTCAGTTAATTGCAAATCTAAATGTGACGCCAGCCTTTGAGAACAATGTTTCTATAAACCCAAAGTCACTGGAGCTTTCGGATATGTGTTGTCCTTGTGAGAAACTTTAACTTTCTCACTGATTCCCTGTAGATGACGGAGGAACTCTTGGCTGAACCTTTAATTTTTAGAGCACATACAGAAATAGTTTTAACTTGTGCCGGCAGCCCCATCCCGGGAGAGCCGGCTACGCTCTTGAGTTCAAAACTGCTTGTGATTCAAAACGGGGGGGGGGGGATAGAAATTACAGACCCCAGCGTAAACGCCAAAAAGCAACAGTGGTTCGACTCTGCTCTCCAGGCTCTTATCCTCTGTCTCTCGGGGAGCACGCTGCGTTATGAAATGGTCCGATGCTGTCCCCTCGCTTGGATTTAACATCTAAATAGAAAATTCAAGCAGA
Source organism: Coreoperca whiteheadi (assembly GCA_011952105.1). Lineage (NCBI taxonomy): Eukaryota > Metazoa > Chordata > Actinopteri > Centrarchiformes > Sinipercidae > Coreoperca > Coreoperca whiteheadi. Next base: position 2,351,406 of record CM022478.1, on the reverse strand, counting down.
GAGCTCTTGACATGAAGGCCTCTGTGGCTGACATATCGTTCCTGCACCAGGAGACGTGGTGGTACTCCCCCGGGCTGCACTCCCTCTCCAAGCAGCATATCCACAGTCCACAAAACCCTGAAACTGTCTCTTTACTGTGATTCAGACCTTTGCGTCAGTGTACGTCCATGGAAATCTAATCTTTACGATGCGGCACCCATGCATCCTAACAGAACATCAACTCCCCCCCCGACCTCTAACTCTTCAGGCTTTACATCCAGTTCTTCTGCTCTTTGCTCCTCTCTGGGAGATTTCAGTGGAATGAATGAGCATACGCGCGCAAGGTTCAAAATTAACACTCGCCAAATGTCAGCACACTTTGTCTCTTTTGGGGAAACAAATCAATAGAGCGCCACCCTCCACTCGTGCTGGGCCGCTTTTGTGAAGCGATAGCGTTTAAATGCCATATGCGGGCTATATTTAGTTCCTGCCTCTTTTTCTGCTCTCGGCTTAACACACAGCTCGCGTTCACCTGCTCACGTCTGTCGTTAATCCTGTGTTACTAACTTTCCAGTGCAATCATCGAGTGGTGTTTGCTGCTTTCTGTCTTTTTGTGATCAAGGCCACGCACACCCGAGCCTGCTTTCCCCCTTCCCCCCATCCCTGCTCTCTCTCTCCATCACACCCTTTCTCGCTTCTCTTTCACTCTTTTTCTAACTGTCTTCTGTGGGCTTCTGTCTTTTTAAGTTATTGTTTGATCGCTTCCCTCTTTCTTCGTCTGTTTCCCATCTCTCTCCCCCTCTCTCTCTGTCTCCAGCACATGATAATATTAATATCAGTAGAGAGTTCCACGATCAAAGAGCCTATGATGAATAATAATTATGAGACAATTACTGCTTGGAGAGATACGGGGAGCTGTACGCCACACGCACCACGAATACACACAAACACACACCCGGCCAGCTCCCCATGCTTCTCACTGTTGTCCAGGTTTATCTGAGCAGCTTCTTGTGCTAAAACACGACACGGCCGCGCGATCTCATGGGACGGCGTGTAAATCAGCACGCCGCTGTTAAGGGCATTTCGCGTGTCACGTCGACGCCGTTACAGGTGGCGCGTTTCACGAGTTTTGGGCGTGCGGGAAAGGACGAAGTCATGCGCCTGACGGGCAGGGGACCTCCGTTGTCATGGATTTGGTTAAAATAGGTATGCTACATAAGTGACTTACGCAGCGTGTCGTAAGTCACGGACGTAACGTAAGTTTATGTTTATGTGGATTCAAAAATACTTTAAGCGGGACAAGTCCTGGCTCTGAAGCCCTGAGTCAAGTCCTATGGATGTGGATATGATGGTTTTGAGTCAAGTACCAAGTCACGATCACCAAACCCAACGTTGAGTACTAAACTGTTGTACAAGTCCTAAACAAGTCTTTATGTGCCATTCACCAAATTTAAACGGCATTTGAATTTTTTTAAATATTCTTTAAAAGTATGTATTATGTTCCTTTGGAACTAGAAATCATTTAAAAGCAGAATGGCCTGGATATGTTGTTTCTGTGACAATCAGAGTCTTTACGTCTGAAGTGTTTCTGCTGGTCTGCCCCGGCACACACACACACACACACACACGCACAACCACAACCACACACACACACACAACCACACACACCTTTCCTGTCTGCTCGCTCAGTGCAACTGGCTGCTGTTGGTTTGACGCTCCCTTGCCAGAGTTGATTCACTGCACTCTCTTGTATAACATACTGTTTAATCTCTGGGCTAGTCTCTCTGCTCTCCCCTCTGATCATGACCCTTTTATGTCTCTATCTGCAGTTACGTGTGTGTGTGTGTGTGTGTGTGTGTGTGTGTGTGCGTGGTGGTGAGTCAGTGTGTTCTCCCTGTTCGAGGATCAACCAGGTATAAACACTCACAGGTCTTTCTATGTTGTTTTTGTCATCAGTGATCACAGACCCTCCGACTCTTCACTCTACATCACACACAATGAACACAGAGTGCCAATTCGATGCTAGAAAACAAACCTGCTTCCCTGTAAGCTGGAGCTTGATGGGGCTGTCACGAAGAAACAGCTGAATCTGCATCAGCCAAGTGTTATGGATTTGTATTTGTGCTCAAGGCATGCTTGAAGTTTAGCTAACTGATTAGGTTCTTCTGGCTTGATCGATATATATAATTGAGTATCATACGCATAACAGTAAAACTTTATGGATTGTTTCCCAATAATATAGCCCAAAGGAAGCGTATATAATGTAAATGGAATTGGTCCGAGCACAGAACCTTGCGGGACTCCGTGACTAACTTTGGCGTGCTCGGAGGATTCATCGTTAACATGCGCAAACTGAGATCGGTCTGATAGGTAGGATTTGAACCGGCTTGGTGCGGTTCCTTTAATGCCAACGAAGTGTTCCAGCCTCTGTAATAGGATGTGATGGTCACTGGTGTTGAATGCAGCATTAGGATCTAACAAGACAAGTACAAGTCGAGACAAGGCTGATGAAATTAAAAGATCATTTGTAATTCAATCAATTTGTGCTGTCTCTGCGCTATGATGCACTCCAAAACCTGACTGAAAAGCCTCAAATATACTGTTGTTATTTAGAAAGTCACACAACTGATCGGCAGCAGTTTTCTCAAGGATCTTAGAGATAAAGGGAAGGTTAGATGCAGGTCTATAGTTGGCTAAAACCCCTGGATCGAGAGCGGGCTTCCCTTTTCCTCCATGCGTCCACTCTTTTTCTCCTCGCCGTTATAGAACCAAGTGGCCCTGTTGCTATTCAGAAGTCGTCACAGCACTGTGGAATGACCACGTCCCTGCTTAGATCACTTACTTGCTTGTTATGCATGTAAGTGGATTTACTCAATCCTGGGGAAAGCAGCAGCCAGAGATCGAGGTGGAGAGCGACAGCACGGAGATCTAATCTGAGGTGATGCAGTTGTTTGAAGCTCCCTCAAGCAGGGTTTGCACTTTCTGTGACTCTAACACAAGGACACACCGACTGCTAGAGCCATATTTTCTTTAGCAGTTTTACCTGTTTTCAATACCGATAATGGTATCTTTCATTTCACTGCAACACCCCCCTGTTTATGGTCAGCACCAGTGAAGTTAAACAGTAACTGAAGTGTTTATCAGGGCAGGTGAATAAAACCGTGATTCTTAACATCTGCGCCACTCCACTGCGTTTCCAAGAGTCTGCGTTACACACTACTTTAAGTCAGATGTAGGAAACGTGACGCATTTACTCTCTCTTTGCTGTTGCGCTGTTTCGTTCCAGCCGGCGGATGCTCGAAGGCCTTTCTGTAAGACGTAAAGAGGAGCGCCCAGGAGAAAACAAGAGTCCGTACCAGATCAAATCAAGGTTTATTGTCGAGTACGCAACCGTGCACGGAGCGACGCGCGGCGAAATGAAAAATCAAACAGAAATGGCCCGATGAGGCTTCATTAAAACAAAACGCGCACTTGAGGGTGGAATAAATGCTGCCTTACTTTAACGGTGAACACAGGCATTTGCCCAGTAACAGCTCCAACCAGCCAGGGCCAATCAGAATCAAGTGTTCTGCATAACCACGGTACAGTAAAGCACTTAGAGTATAGGACGGCATAATGGGGTGTTACTGTGTAGTGTGTGTGTGTAGGCGTGGTGCACACAGCATAGATTAGTGTGTAATTTAGGAGAGTGCATGTGTGTGTAATTTGATCTCATCAGCTGTTTGTTTGCAGCGCCTTCTGCACGCGTTTGATTACATACCTTCCCCGTGTGCATGTGCTTCCCCCTCCTGCTGTGTGTGTTTGCGCGTGTGATGCCTGTGTGTGTGTGTGTGTGTTTGTGTGTTTAATTATAGTGGATGTAAATAGGTCACGCTCCCACGCTGGACGTCTCTGCCGGGAAGAACAATCGATAGCGTCCCTGCTGGAAGAACAGTCGGTTCCATCGGCACCTTCCCGCCGTCTCTTTGTCCCCGTCTGCTCTCCATCCTTCTCTCTCCGTCACTGTCTTCCTCCCCTCCTCCTTTCCTTCATTTCGCCTCGCTTCTGTTCGTCGACGCGGTAACATTTCCACTCACATGACCACAGCAGGGAAACACCAACAAAGCCCTAAATTTAGAACCTCTCAATCCACTTTTTGACCATTTTCCGCAGTCCTGGTACCTTCTGCTCAGTCCATCCGTCGTGACATCTAAAGAGCGACAACAGAACTCACCTGCTCTGTGATTACACCGACAAACGCGCAGCTTTGGCCTCGTGTGACTCGGCTCTGCGCTCGATACCTGCGCAGATCTTTTTAGTGGATTTAATCGGTTCTTTAAACAATAAAGGAGCAGATGGGGAAAAAATAAATAAAAGTCAGTTGCTCGATGTGAACTGTTGCAGCAGTACTCAGAAAGGTCAATGAGGTCAATTTCAGTCTTGATAAAGTGAAACTGTGTTTTTTTTCTTATCCGATTCTGATTTTAGAGTGAAGATGCAGTGAACAGGTGTTACACGTTTTTAAAAACACAAGCAATGTCCACAGTAGCAAACGCACTACAGCCACAAGTAGTTGGTCTTTTTTTTTTTTCTTAATTTATCTTAGTAATTGTTAGTTTAATCTATGTAAAAAAAACAACAACTGTATATATAGTGAAAAGTGATCATCACGAGTTCCCAGAGCCAAAGGTGAAGTCTTCAAATGTCCCAAAGATATTCAGAGTGCAGTGAGAAGTGAAAAGTAGAGAGTCAAGAATCTTTCACTTGTTAGCTTAATACTTAATACTTAGTTGCCAAAATTGCTGCAAATTATTTTTATGTTGATCGACTAAAGAATTATTCAGCCAACTGTGTCACCTTTTCATGTGTTTTAGTCGCATTTAATTTATCTATCATTCTGTCTTTGAATGTGTGCCATTGGGTCAATATATTCATGTTTTACGTCTCAGCTAAATGTTTTATGTTTTTGTTTTCCGTGGTGAGCACACCAGCCTCGGGCTTACCGAAACTCATAAATCTGTCTGGATGAGTTATCTGCAGTGTGGGAGGAGGCCTCTACTGGACAAACTTGTTCTCCTCACTGCAGGGAGAAGTGAAAGGACTGAGGCGTTTGTGGGTCAGAGCCTCGGCCTCAGACCCTGATGGAGTTTTTAATGCGTCTACTTCACTACCGCTCTGGCCTGTGTTTTTAAATACATTTTTCTACTGCCTCTGACTGTAGATCTGCCCTTTGGTTTTTTTACTGCTTTTTTCCCCCCCAAACCTGGAGGAAAGATGCATCTTTAGCAGTAGAGTAATTACATAATTTGGTCTGAATGAGGAGCAATAATTTAAAGGTCAAAAGTTTAAACTGACACCAGAAATGTAGCTTCTGTGTTTGCCCTCACAGAGACACTCGGGGGGGGGGGACACTTTATTCTACAATACTTGTATGCAATTAAACTTAATGACAGCGTGCAGCACTTGGCTTCCTATGATTCATCTTATTTATTTTTTTTCCCGAACTGAGCAGTATCCACTTGACAAAAGCATGCAAGTTGGGATAATGAAACTATATTTGTGAAAGTAGAAATTGTCGCCTGCTAGCTGCGATTTTTCACAAGACTCCCACAGTCCCCCCTCATACTAATGAAATTACCAGCACCCACCAGGAGCTCACACCTCTGGGTTCGCCCTCTTAGTTTGCACGGATGACTGCGGCACAGTGATGATTATGGCGATAAATTAAGCTATTATCTGATTCTGTTAAATTAGGTCTATACGTCACCACCACAAGCGTATCACGGGGCAGTATGTAGTCCCCATCCTCTGACCTTTGCACCGTCCTTTGCTTTACTTTTTCTTCACGTCTCCATTCAGCAGTGTGGAAATCCACTGATGGCCCGAGAGACGAGGCCCGCGTTTGCCTCCAGCCACCCCGATATAATCTAACCCACCAAACGGCTTTAATGGAGCTGTCAAACCTACTGTACGTTATTTAATTATTTACAGCCTTGACGCAGCCTGCGTGTATATGGAACTCCATATCGGCCGTGCATCAGTAACGGCAGCCGTGAGCCTTAAAGTATTAATGAAGCCGCGAGGCAGTTGAAGAATGAAATTCGGCACCGTCCGGCAGTCAAATCACGGTCTTGCCAGGGTGGAGGGGGCTCATTCGTGAACCTCGCAGACGCCAGCGCGGACTGTGCGAAGAAATGCTGACATGTTCTCTACCAAGGCAGACACATAAAGAAACAAAGAACCAGAGGAACAGCGGTCAAACAAACGCTGCGGGCACATTATCCCGCATGGCCTTGTCCGTGGGATGTGACAGCATTGGTGTGTGCGTTGACTTGTGTGATTGGGGGTCCAGCGCTACAGTTCGGCCGGTAGAATAACCGACCTGGGTTTGGGATGAACCAGAGAGACTGTGGGTGGGAGGGAAAATAAAATCGGTTTCCTGTGGATGCAGTGTGATAAGAGCACAGTGTCCTATACACAACTCCAGCTCTCTGAGCTGCTGGCACACAGATGGTAAACTCAGTCCATAAATAACGTTACTGCTTAGGCAACATTTACAGGCGGACTCAACACTTTCTAAAAAGGTCTTTACATTTTGATAATGTTCAATTAGAGATTACAAGTCATTTTGGAATTACATCTGCATCAGCTCCTATTTGTTTAAATATTGCATAGTAAGATGAGGAAGTGTATTGTTAAATAAATAGCATAATTAAATAACTCCGCAGCTGTGATGCAGTGTCGTAATCATCACTAATAGCTCTTTTTGGCCACGGCGTCTAATATACAGTAAGTTGGGGCAGCTGAGTAATGTTTATTCCAATATTGCCAATTTCAATTTAAAAAGCGCATTGCCCTAAAATAAGAACAACAACTCGGGCGGCTGTGGCGTGGTGTCAAAGCGGGTCGTCCACCGATCAGAAAGTCAGCGGTTCGAACCCGGCTTCCCCCAGCCCATGTGTCGAAGTGTCCTTGACCAAGACACTGAACCCCGTTGCTCCCGATGTGCAGGCCAGCGCCTTGCACGGCAGCGCCGCCGCCATCGGTGTGTGAATGGGTGAATGAGAGGCAACATTGTGACGCGGTAAGGTAGTAAAGCGCTATATAAATGCAGTCCATTTACCGTTTACTTTGACTGTTGGCAAGTGGTCATGTGTTGTAGAGATAACCCTCTATGGTTACACAAAATAACACCATTTGGCCGCAATTCCATCTCCACGTCGCCGTATGTTTTTGAAAACAACACAGCTTGCCCTAGACTGTGTTTTATTTACAGATCTCCTCCAGACATTTGAATAAGCAAAAAGCCGAATTGAACAAAAAGCTCGATTGCTTCTTCAAATATTCTTAAACTTGCACCCACTGCTCCGTCGTTTAAAAATCCAGAATCTATGAGAAATCGAAATATTGTTCACGTCAAAGGTTCTGCACACATGGCGTCTCCTCCCGCACTGTGACCTTCACTCCCGGCGTTCAGTACGTGCACCGACGCATTCAGGCGTCCAAACTGCAGCTGCTGATACTAAACTTGTAGCCTTTGAGGCCGGATACTTGACTTCATTGCATGTTAGAAATTATTACCTTGCTTCGCCGTACATACTGATACATGTGTGATGCTACCTAGCGCCCACACCCTGTATGCAGCACTGTGTGTGACTTTGTGTATATGTGTGACTAAAGGAACATTTTCAACTTACTTGGCAACGTTCTGGTTTCGTTTTAGTCTCTGAAAGTCCTCTCAGATACAGTCTCACGCCTGCCTTCTCTGTTCTGCTCAATTAATCAGCAGCGTCACTAAATAGACTCTCTGCCATCAGTGGCCCTAAATTGCCTCCAAGATGAACAGCTAAAAGCAACACTTTGAAATTACTTTTAAAATTAACTACCAAAGTCAGCAGCCCCAAATTGGCTGCAGAATGATCAATTAAAAGCAACCGACCTAAATGGCTCTGGAAATGAACGCCGCAAAAACAACGGCCGTGGATTATAATGAACAAATGAAAAGTTTATATCCAGAGTGTTGTAATGTATATTGACTTTGGCGAAAAAAGAAAATCTCATTAACTGAAAAATCGCTAAGTGAGGAGCATCGCTAACATTGAGGCCACTCTGTGAAGTGGTCACCGTTGCGTGTGGCAGGGATGGAGGTTGTTTCAATTCCTTTCCATCAGTCATCTTGAATGTGCAGGTGTCGCTTTTTTTTTGTGTGTTGCATACCTTATTTTGGATGCCGAACCTCCGGTGATCCTCTGATTTTTACCCTCAGCCTGGCCTGTGCTGTTTCTGGAGGGATGTTCTACTCCAGCGAAGTGGAAAAATGCTGCATTTCGTCCCCCAAACAACAGATGTTTAACTTTACACGCGAGTCTAGTCACATCTGGAAAGTCAACGCGTGCGTGTTTGATCAAGTGTTAGTTAATAGGCTTGTGTAATGATCTCTGTAAGAAAAGAGACAAGAAACTAAAGGCAGAATAACATAATCTAGTTTGTGGGACCCTAAATGAGTCACAGAGTGAATTCCTAATGACAGAATCTGTCTCCAGAATCAGTGGATGATGATAATGACGTTAGATATGATCTTTAAACCACACCTTTCAGTGCCATGTCACTGTATTGTGACCCAAGATCTTGTTTCCCAAAAGCATCTCGGGGCTAAGATGATCTCCACAGACCTTTCTGTTCTGGTGTCACATCTCATACTCGTACTGAATTTGATGACTGAATTCAGTTTTGCTTAAATGTGTTGATTATGTGGTTTTAATGAGAACAAAACCGGAGGAAAAAGGGGGCTGGAGGGAAAAAGAGACACGGCGGGGCCACCTTTCTCATTCTTATTGGTCAATCTGGTGACCTCATGTACTTCTCAGCATGTTTCCACGCAACTTCCGACCTGAGCAAGCGTCTGGTCAGCCAGAATAACTACAAACACCCTCCCCGAGCCGCTGCTCCTCCACATCGAGAGGAGTCAGCCGAGGTGGCTCGGGCATCTGTCCCGGACGCCTCCCTGGGGAGGTGGTCCAGGCACATCCGACCGGGAGGAGGCCCCGGGGAAGACCTAGGACACGCTGGAGGGACTGTGCCTCTCGGCTGGCCTGGGAACGCCTCGGTATTCCCCCGGAAGAGCTGGAGGAAGTGTCTGGGGAGAGGGAAGTCTGGGCGTCTCTGCTTATACTGCTGCCCCCGCGACCCGGCCCCGGGTAAGAGGAAGAGGATGGATGGATGGATGGATAGACTTAATGTTAAAAGTGCAGCGTGACTGAGGATGACTTTTGATATTTGGGAATTTTAAAAAATCTGATATCGGAACACACTGTCAGAATACAGATTAGATTTGTTGCTTTTTATATTGTGACCAAGATAGAAATTTAGTGAGACGTTTTACTGTTGAAAAATCAGCCTGTCAGTGCTCTCTGGTGGATAAACTACGTAATGTCTTGGTATTTCTCTACTGCAATTTCTCGTCACTAATGGGCTAACATATTCGCTGTTACCAATATATCTGTAAGCTGTAGCCATTCAGCAGAGCGGTCCTTCGTGATTTGGGTGCAGTATGGAAATGTGTAACTAATTCTGTCTTACAGACTGTGAATAAAGGTATAACGTTTGTACATTCAGCTTTCTGATAAAACACACACATACCTGGCTACAGCGTTGAAGCCAGCAGCTGTGCCCGGGCCCATTCTAACCATGCACTCTTAATTAAGGAGTAACTAGACAACTGGAATGTTTTCTGTTGTGTGTGTGTGTGTGTGTGAAATCTGATCTGGCGTCTCATCAGTAGCTGAGTTATTATCTCGAACGTGTTTAATGTCTGTGTTTTGAAACGGGAGGAGCGATAGCATGCTAAGTATCCAGGAGAGTAGCCATCTGTTCTACGTGTGTGTGTGGTGTGTGTGCTTGTCGCCCATTGGGTGAGCCAAACGCACTGTGTCAAGAGAGGAGATTAATTAAGCTGTGAGTGTGCGACACTGCGCACTCCCAAAGGAAAAAATATCAGATTTATTTATTTATTTATTTTTGGGGGGGTTTTGAGCTGCAAACGAAAAAAGCACTAATGGAAATATAAAGACAGATACAAGTCTACACAGGACTGAAAGACAGTTGAGATTGTGGGAGAGACAAATGGAACAAACACTGCGCAGAGCTTGACAGTTCACCCGTGACCTTGGAAACAGCAAAGGTAGTTGTCATAGCTGCTGATGAATGGTTTCCTTCTAAACCTCCACTTTTATGGGTCATGCACTATAAAGAGCAACAGTCCTATTTTTGTGGGGTGGATACAAAATTTGATTTTTTCCGTTGCTTTTCTGTTGCAGCGCTCCGACCGAATGCGAATGTAAACTCATTCGCATGCATATACAGTTACAGCATGTCAAAATGCTTGTAATGTTTTGCATACTACCACGTTCAAATGGTGGACATAATTAAAGTATCCTGTCGGGAACTAAAGTGTAAAGCTGCCTCATATTTGGCTGTTTTAATGTTTGCAGCTTTGGTCATTGTTTTTCTTTCTTTAAATGTAATACTTTAATACTAATAACAACAGATTTCCTGTAAGATCCGACCGAGATGCCTCGCCCATCCCAGGTCTTCTTCTCTTTACTTTATTCCTCTTCTTTTCTTTTTTTTTGCCTCTGGCATCTTTCCCGTGACAAACGGGGAGAGTCCCTGCTGCTGGATGCCGATGTTGGAGAAATATGATCAGGCTGTTTTGTTCTGCATCACTTCCTCCGTTGAATACCTTCCTCTAGAAGAAAGAGCGATCAAGGACACGGTCTGTGCTCAACGCCGATTACTACCAGGATTCTGATTCTAAAATGAGAGCGTCACCATTTGAGAACTCTACACACAAATAGCCCAGAGAACACGATTTAAATGGAACTGTGTTCTTTCATGAAGGATATATTTGTACTTTTCAAGATGTTTGACTGGATGTGCTGTATTTCGAAGCTCGAAAGTTTAATATAAATTGTAATATCCCACCAGCATCTTCGCGAGCTGGGTGCCGTTTCTGAGACAAGTTTGGCATTTAATTTGAACTGACTGTTGGGAAATGAAGCTCCCATTTTGTTGTTTTAGATATTGGGGAAAAAAAGCTCAGGTAAACGACAACATCATTTGTGTTGTCATGGCAGTGTGTTGTCGTACAAGCGACAGTTTGCTGCAGGAACAGTAAGTGTGCTTCCAGCTGTGACAAGTGTCTCCCGATCGCCGTGCGAGGACAGTGAGATGATAAATGTCTAAGAGCACTCGGAGCGGCCCGGCACGGAGAATATAACACTGTCAGGATCCATTCGGTTTCCCCGGGCACGGCAGAAAAGAGATGCCCCGCGGTCAGAGCAGCAGACTTCCCCAGATAAAAAGAAAGGTTGCAGAAATGTGACTTCTGCTGGCGGATTGTCGCAGCATTAAGTGGTCAGAAAAATGAGATGAGGCTGAGCAGAACAGTAAGAAGAGACCTGGGAAGCCCTGCCGCCAGGCTCCAAACATCCCACCTACACATTTACAGCGAAAACATGAGCATATGGAGGGGGCACAAAATGTGTCTACTATGTCTTTGACACAGTATTTGGTAAACCTTCAGGCTGTAGTTTATGGTGGCACTGTGTTGCAGGGCAGTTGAAATACTCAACGCTTCTTTTGTTGTTGCCATATTGTAAAACATTATATTTGTCGGCATACATAGTGATATAGATGGAAAATTCACTTTCATGAAAAGTTACAATTTTGAAGCATGGGTTTTAACGAGTCCCAGAGTTTTATACATTTGGAGCTTGATTCAGTTTAGAACTGATTCTTGATACTCAACCCTATTGGGCAGGACAGTTATGAATCTGAATCCCCTTAATGAGCACATATCAAAGAGTCAGTAAACAGTGTTTATATCAGGCCTGAGGGCAGGGCTGGGTCGGGTTAATGTCACAATTTGTCATTTAAAATAGTTTTGAGTATCTTGAAAATCGCTCTATAAATACCATGTATTACTATTATTATTATTATTATTCAGTAACAGAAGTTATCTCAGTGGCGGAGAGCTCCTGCCTCAAGTGTTCACGAGTGAGGGAAGGACGGAGCGGGAGATCGACAGGAGGATCGGTGCATCCTCTGCAGTGATGCGGTCGATGTACCGGTCCGTTGTGGTGAAGAAGGAGCTGAGCTGCAAGGAGAAGCTCTCCATTTACCAGTGGATCTACGTTCCTACTCTCACCTGTGGTCATGAGCTTTGGGTCGTGACCGAAAGGACGGGAGCCCGGATACAGGCGGCCGAAATGAGTTTCCTCCGCAGGGCGGCTGGGCGCTCCCTCAGAGACAGGGCGAGGAGCTCGGTCACTCGGGAGGAGCTCAGAGTAGAGCCGCTGCTCCTCCACATCGAGAGGAGTCAGCCGAGGTGGCTCGGGCATCTGTCCCGGACGCCTCCTGGACGCCTCCCTGGGGAGGTGTTCGGGGCACGTCCGACCGGGAGGAGGCCCCGGGGAAGACCCGGGACACGCTGGAGGGACTGTGCCTCTCGGCTGGCCTGGGAACGCCTCGGTATTCCCCCGGAGGAGCTGGAGGAAGTGTCTGGGGAGAGGGAAGTCTGGGCGTCTCTGCTCAGACTGCTGCTGGAAGAAGATGGATGGAAGTTATCGCATTGCACTTTTAGGGCAGGTCTAGACCATATTCTTTATAATATTACAGATAATATAAGTAAATATGGTTTTCCTCAGTGGTTTCTGTGGTTGCCGTGGTTACCCTTACCCTAACCTTAACCTAATTCTAACCCTAAACCAAATCTTAACCCTCAAACAGCCCTTTAAACTTGTGGGGTCCAGCATTTTGGCCCCACAAAGGAGGTGGGACCCCGCAAGTATAGTGGGCTCCTGGTTTTTGGACCCCAGAAATATTGTCAAACAAGAGCACACACACACACACAAGCAAGCGGCATTTTGTGTTTAGCACTTACACGCCAAACTGACCACAACCAGCCATGCCATGCTATGAGCGTGAGAAACAAAACGCTATAGTAAACCATGCACAATTCTCAGTCAAGGATACAGGGAAACAGCAAAACAGTTGGAAAAGAAAGGCACTGCCATGATCACAAATGTCATTAGAACAAAGGGCATCAGCAACATAAATGTGCCAAACTTATATGCTGTTTATACCAGCGCTGAGTGTACTGAAGTCCCCCAGTTTGTGTCTTGCAATACAAACAGTAACAACAGATTCAAAACCCTGATTGATATGAAATATCCTACATCCATATTTGTTTTATGTTAACAGTTTGGGGTTTATGCAGCCTTTACATCTATGAATGTTTAGATTTAATTCATAATCTTTCAGTCGTAGAGTTTGGAGCAGCTGCCATGGAGCCATGTCAGCTCAGTCAGCGGACAAACAACTATCCAGTGAAAACCTGTCAACTCTAACTAATTAGCGCTGGAGAAAATCAATTACTCACACTGACAAACTGCAAGGCACTCATAGTTCTGTTTTTGCAAAGTTCTCACCAAATGGCAGCAAACATTTCAGAGACAGGAAAGTTTTGTGTGTGCGTGGGGGGGTATCTTTTCTTTGTAAATAACAGATTTCATAATGCTGCAGTTGATGAACAGAGTTTAAAGCCACGGACTGATTGAGTTTATTCTGTGTCAGCATTTAAACAATTGACCCCGTTGTGGTTGTGTTTAGCCAGCAGCTAGCGGCGTGGCAGCTATGGATTGCACTGTCGGTCTGTTGGTTGGTTGGTGCACCACTTTGGTCCAGACTGAAATATCTCAAAAAGTATTGGATGGATTGCCGTGAAATTTAATAAAGACATTCATGCTGCCCAGACAATGAATTATGTTGCCTTTGGTGATCCCCTGACTTTTCCTCTAGCACCACCATGAGGTCGACGTTAGTGGTTTTTCTCACATGGTGGATGGATTGCCAACAAGGATGAATTGTAATCACTTGGGTGACCCATCAACGGTTCACTTAGCACCATCAACAGTCTAAACGTTCAGTGTGTTCAATACTGCGTTATATTTAGAGCTAATTAGCAAATGCTAGCATGCTGACCCCCGTTTTGGTTGTTAGTATGCTAACAGGTGTTGAACAATGCAAACATTTTCATTGAGAGCGTGTTCAGAGCATTCTTACATTAGCATTTTGTTCAAAGCACATTGTTCCTATGAACAGTCATACAGAGGTGCTATTGTGACTATAGACCAGGCCTATTCCATTGGCCACATCGGGCCCAGAAGCAACCTCCGAGTGGACCAGCATACAGAAATCTGATATGTGACAAAATAAGTAAACTACGTTTATGGAAGTAGCGAACGAGGGAGCCATCCCGCTTCCTTCTCGCCTATGTTGAGAGTTGCACATGCGCAGTATCGATCGGGCAGGATGTTCACGGATGTAGCAACACGGCCAATCATAGCGCGGCCTTCGTTTGACGAACTAAGTTAGCAGACGGTGAGCAATGTACTTCATGTGACAGTCTTCTCAACTTGAATTAATTTGTATAACAAACTGTTTTGATTCTTTTCATCGGTGGACTCTTACAAAGTCTTTTTACTTTTTTTGTGTGTAAAATGAACTGAAGGATTGAATCTAACCAATCTAACGATGTGTACCATGTCGACAAAGGTTTAAACATTAACGTACGTGTACGGGATCTAAGAAGCTTAGAAGTAGCTCAAGTGGGAGACCCAGTGTGCTTTAAGAGGTTTTATACATTCAATAAAAACCAGACCCCCCGGCGACTAATTGACACCTGTGTTTGTCAAAACGTGTATCTACACCCGGCGGTAAAAGGGATTCAGCATTTAATAGGGACTCGGCTTTTAATTGAACTTATACGGTATGTCTCTTTAAACCAATAACAATGAGGACCGTCAGCTTAACCACGCCTGGAATTGCAAGTACTTGGTTATTTCACCGCCATCTCCGAACCCCAAATCTGTGCGTTTGATTTGCAATGAGTGAGTTTCGGTAGTTAAATAATATAAAATTCCAAACAACTAAAAAAACGTTTTAAATGGGCTTCTGAAAATGTCTGGCATTTACTCGTTTTAAGATCTGGCCCAATTGAATTTGTAATTGAATAGCCCTGCTGTAGACTCTGGTGAGGATGGTGTTGTCTTTTGGTTCTAAAGTGGAGGGAAAAGAGTGACATGTTCCCTTCGTGGGTATTATTTCATTGAAATAGTTTAAATACTGCACGCTGCTCTAGAAGCATAAAGGGAATTAAAACATGGACAGATCCCTCAAAATCCATTGCTACATCTGTTTGTGTGCATGCCTGAATGTCTCCATTGGTAAGTGTGTATCTAAACGGCTCCTTGGGTATGCAAAGTGGTACTCATCATGAATATTTAACAAGCGTTAATACCATCAGATATTAGTCTGAGGTGCCTGCTCAGGAAATCAATACAATCATGGAGAAGTGCTGAGTGTCGTCCTCCTCGATGCATTTTTAATGGACTTCAAACAGGTTGTCCACCTAACAAACACTGATCCGCACAAACATGCACTCAGGACCCCTTTATTTTAATCCCTCATCACGTACTGTACATCATAATCCTGTTGATTTTGTAGAAACTACACCTAAACTTTGGTGAACTGGAGCATGCTTTTAGGATGTATTGTTCCTCTATACTACACCGAATCGCGGTCAGGACTCGGCCTTAATGGTACGTGCTGTACCAGGGGAGCTACAGGGGCGCCCCATGATGTGTAACTTTTAAATTTGCATAAAAGCAAAGCATCAATACTATTACTAACCACTACAATACCATTTTAACCAGAGCGCTTGACAACTCCATGTCCCCAAATCCCCCCATCATTCACTCGTTCACTGTTCCCTACATGATAGCACTCTACGGTTTACTCTCTAGTGAGCAGTACAACCAAGGTTTGGGACTTGAAATGACATTTTGCACCATCTGCGATTCACCGTTCCCTGTCACACAATGCTGGTAATTTACACAAATGCAAACTCGTGCGCTCTACATTTTTTGTTTTATACTTAGATTACAGACATTGAAATGTCTGTGGAAATGTAAATACAGTTCACTAGGTAGCGAGTAGGGAGACGGCCATCAGGTGAGATGAAGGTGAGGCCAGTACGGCAGCTGGAAGGAAGAGCAGCATCTCGGTCTGGTAATAATAATAATAAGAAATAATGCTAAAACTTAACTAACTCAACTCGTACATTTTATCTGGGAAAAAAAAGGTGACTGAATTCTAGTGCAGAATTAGTCAATTCATCAATTACTCAGTCGACAGATATTTGCAAATTAAATATGTTTGGGTTTGGGACTGTTGGACGGGGGAAACAAAAACTAATAAACAAGCTATTTGAATATGTCACCTGCGCCTCTGGGGAATTATGATGTGCCTTTTTAAAAAATGTATAAACTAAATGCTGAAAAAATAATTAGAACTTAATTGACAATGAAAATAATCACAAGGCGCAGCGCTACTGAATACATTATCTAGTTATTAACAAATATCGCATTGTAAACAAATGGGAGTGCCATCTGGATTGAAAGATCTGTAATTGTTTCTGTTATTTAACTTAATGGACCTGTCAGAAAGCCGTAAAATGATTTCAAACAGAAACGCCTCGGTGCCAAAGTGACCTAAACAACCCGTCTGACAGGCGCTAAATAAGCAGCTCTGCACATCTCCGCTACGGGTGTGACACACACTCGTCTTTCCCTCCTGTCACTCAGCTCCGCACTGGGGAAAACAGTGGCCTGAACAAACCAGGCGTGAGAAACCAGGTAATTTTGTGCCTTATCACTGTCCTGAATGCGAAACAATGCCTGATTAATTTCCGCGAGTCAGACCTCGTTTAGCTCCGCACGAACCGAGCTGTGGGACTCACAGTCTGCAGCCCGAGAAGTCGACGTTGTTTAATTAATGGTATTTGTTATGTGTTGTGCTGTTTAGTTACTTATTTCTTCTTAATCTTTTCTTATTTATCTCTGATTCCTCACATGGCAGTTAAGTGTTCAGCATCCTCCTTAATTTAGGTACAGTGTTTAATCATTACGCTGTACTGGTAAAGTGCTCAAAAACCCATTATACTTTGGGAACTGCTAAATGATCTTACATGTCATATAGTCAAATCAAATCATGAGAAACAATATGGAAAATCTGGATTTTTTTCCTCCACTTATCCCCTGCGTCTGAGCACAGACCACGGTTTGACCTTGACAGATAAAGATGGTTTCCCTTGCACCTACAGTGGGACGTTGAGCTCATTTTTGATGCGTTTGTAGTTGAGAGAAAATGCATAGCAGGGTTGTGTACGCATGCTGTCCTTGTGACAGTGAAGGTATGCGGGGCAGCTGTGGCTTGGTGGCAGAACGGTTTCCTGCCAGTCGGAAGGTCAGCGGTTTGATCCCCCAGCCGTGCGTCGAAGCATCCTTGAGCAAGATACTGAACCCCAAAAAAGCTTGCGAAGCTGCGTCTTCGGTTTGTTAATGTTCTCATATGTAAGTCGCTTTGGATAAAAGTTTCTGCTAGATGACTAAATGTATTTAGGATATACAACACCCCTGAGTTAGTGGCCATAAAGACTTCTCAATGTCTTTGGTACCAAACATGGCAGCGTCTTGTGAATGAAAGAGAAACATATGCAAGCAAGAAGGTATGTTCGGTATTCTGTCATATGATCAGACACAAACTGACTAATCTTCATGGTTGAAAGTCTGTTATTTGCTCGATTTTTGGGCGCTTTGAACAGTGGATGTCCCTTTCTTCCTTTCTTGTCCCGATGTGGCTTCCTCTGCAGTCAGATGTCCCTACATGCCTCAGACCCTTGAGGTGGACAACCCTGTTGTTTTACGTTGTTTGAGTCCAGCAGGTCCTTTCCGAATGGTTCTGTTCAATTAAAATTCTCTTTTAACAAATGCCGAGATTTGCTCTGGGCTTCGTGGTGTGTTTTGAAGGTCACATCCGGGTGAATGCTGTCTTTACCGCCGTGCACTGCTGTTAGACGTGGACGTGTCACTCGTCTTGGGTATTCCCCGTTTGCGCTCTGGAGCCAGGTCGTGATTCATTGCGTCTTCAGATGGCAGTAAAGCGTCAATGTTTGAATCTCTGGTCATTAGAGATTGCGTCAGACGTGCCACAGCAGTTTTACTTTACCTACGCTGTAACAGTTAGCTGAAATGTCAGTCGGCTTTGACATGTATTAGGCGTAAACAGTACAGTTTAATGTTACTCTTGTTAACTCATGTGTTTGGTGCATTTTCTGCTTCCCCGTACCTCTACTTGAATTTTCACATTGTTTAAAAACAAGTCCTCCTCCATATTTAATCTTTACAACTGTGTTCGTGAAATATTTAGCACTTCATAAGTAAAAACCTCTGTACAACCCACAGCGCTACGCTTGGTGTTCAGATTTATCTGAAGCAATTAGCTGCGTTGAGTAAATGAGACACACACACACACACACACAGAGGGAACATCATTTATTTGGTTTATTGTTCAAATGTAAAATGTGGCTTCAGGTTTCACAGTTTGCCTCAGTGTTTAAATGAAGTGTTAACAGTTCGTATGTTAAAGAGCTAAATGTAATCTGGCAGCAGCACAAATGATTTTTGCAATATTGATACAGGTTAAATAAATCACTGCTGGGCGTTTAGGGTGAGAGACATTAGGAAAACATTGTTAATCCAGAGAGGTAATCCAGAGATCACCTCAGGATCATCATTTGGCTTTTCTAGTCCTTACGGTGTGAGCTTTGTTCAAGCTGTTGCTACTGTGGTTACACTACAACAACAAGAAAAAAAGTGGAACGTGGAATTGTACCTTTTAATCCAGTTGTAATAATAATACAATTAGAATAACTTTATTTATATAGCACCTTTTTTAAAAACAGAGGTTACAAAGTGACGAGGCATAGCAGAAACAGGATATCCAGAGGGCAGCAAACAACCAGCAGACCAAGCAAGACAAATAATTAAGACGAGACAACTTGAAAAAACGAGAAAGGAAAATAAAAACAAAGAAGTTACGTGCGCCATGTGATCAACCTTTGAACAAGGAAGGAAAAAGACCAACCAGTAGAAGTTGCTCGTGCTTCCCCCCCGATTCCTTCAGCAGCTCCTTGGAACTAAACAACATACTACCTTTGTTGCTGCCGTACTGTGTGACTGCAACACGTACTGACCACTGATCCATCGGCAGGACGACGTCGTGTGCCAGTGCCTTTCAAAGCTGCTTACAAGAGCGCAGCTACATGAGCACTGTTGGATTTACCACCTGTTATGGTTGAGGTTTGGCCGGGGTTAGGCACAAAAAAACTACTGGTGTTAAGGTCCGGGAACTCGAAAGGGAGAGCACGACGTCGACCGTCGGCAGCAAACGGCGCGTGAAGCCCGGCTTACAGCTGACCTGGCGACCACCGCCAAAAGCGCTTAACCTGCATTTTTCAGTGTGGCTAAATCAACTGCGACAACTTGTGAAGTGTATTGGAAAGATCAATGCCGTGCTTTAAAAAAAAAACCCCTCACCTGACTAGAGGGTCCTCCTCTGGCCTGGGTGCTAGTTGTTTGTTCCAGAGCCGCAGTCCTTCTTCAGGGGACCGTCGCCCTTCTCTTTGGGTTCGCCTTTGCGCTCCAGGTGCTCATGCACTTCTCTGCTGTTCAGCCTATCCAGCTTCTAACTCACTTTTTTTGTCAACTACTCTTCTCTCTGTGATGTTCCTTTGTTCTCTACATCTGGGATTATTCGTGCTGCGCAGGTAAGCTCGTTGGCGTGGCTGCATTGCGTTTTACGAGCTTCGTTTTCGGTGAAGCTCGGCTGTTGTGCCCTCTGCAGGAACAGTCTGATGAGCCTGAGCCATGCAGTGCAGTGGTGAGGATTTAACAAAACATCATGATGGAGGAGTGACCCTGAATCCTTCAGTTCCACTGAAATACCCCTTATCTGCTGGTGCTTTAATACACTGAAACTCTCCAACTAATTACGGCTTGAATTGAAGACTTAAATGACGAAATGACTCATTTATAGGAACGCTAATGTGATATTTCTTCCACCATGTAATGACAGGTTCCTTTGTGCTGGTTGTTCTCTCTTGGATTATGACAGAACACAATAAGCAGTATAATATTATTAAGTTGACAAGATTGGAGTTAATTTTTTAATACTTCTGTCTTTAAATATGTTAATATTTCTGTGAAAGCACAGTGACGAGTGAAATCCGCTCAGTTGGGAACAGTTGAACTTCAATCAAATGTAGGTTACTTTCCACCTGATGTGTAGGGAGAGAGGAATGGGGGGAACTTACGTGAGCATCCACGGAAGGATACTGAGCCACCGATGATTTCATCTCCCAGGTAGACAGGACGTATGCGGGAAAACTCCGTTGCAGAAAATCGATTTTAAATTTCAGCAGCAAATATAAGCAGGTGAAAATAGGATGTGATGAGATAAGAAGACGAGATGTTCCCGATGTTCCTGGACAAAGTGACATAGAAAATACTACGTGGCCAAAAGTGGATTGTGGATTCCGCTCCTAAAATAAAGTCCGTCTCCACGAACGTCAGAGGAATTGATTACATTTTTATGAAATATAATAGAGCGAGGCGATTGTGTAAAGACGACATTGATAAGATAAGGCGAGGTGTGTCGGGATTTTGTCGGTCTCAGATCAGCTTTTTCACGTTTCTTTGCAGTTATTAATCAGCGCACTATCAGGGAAATAGTAGAGGTGTGAAGATTAACCGATACGTATCGGAAAACCTACAAGAATCAGAGATTCAGCCCCACTGATGCACAACCCCATATCCGCCCCGAACTCTGCATTGAACGTGGAAAAGAAATGCGTATGGCTGGGAAGACCAGTTTCAGTCGAGGGAGCTGGTGTGTGCACTCGTTTATATTTAGAATTTCCACCAAATGGTGTTCATTATGTCGAAGACGTTTCGATACATATTGATTAGCAATTTACAATTTCAGGGACGAACGAGGCAGAAAAAAGAGAGAGAGCGAGTGAGGCAGAGAGAGGGTCTACTTGTCTATAAATGGGAGTCCTTCACAGTTATAAGCAGAAGGGTTTCCACCCCGACTAAGCGGCTGTCAGCAGGCAGTTAAGAACACTACAAAGACTCTTGTCGTGTCATTATCCAACCAGCAGCCACTTTCCCTCCATCAGACCATCCATCGTCTGCTCGCTTTCTTCTCCTCTGTCTTCTTTCTGTCATTACGTGCTTTCTTTGTGTTTTGTGTCACCGCCTCTGTATGTAGCACTCCATCTCTTGTGCTTTCTGTGTGTGTGTGACCCTCTCTCGTTCTGCCTCTGTAATCTCCATCTGATTAACGCACAACAGAGAAAATGAAGGCCGAGAGGTCCACTCCAGGTCAATCAGTAGGATGGTGTGTGGTTTGTTTTTTTTTTTAAATGGGCTGATGCCAGAGTTAATTATTGGTTATAATAACCATGTTTGTGTTCGTGTGTGACAGAGATTACAGAAGCATCCTCACTTGCTCGACTTTTGGCTTCTCATTGACAAAACCTCTCTGTCTATATCTTACTGACAACATCCCGTTTTGACCAACTGACTTGTATTGACTTACTGACTAAATAATGAACTAACTGACTCACTGATTGACTGACTGTCCTCCGGTGGCTTTAACTGAACGACTGGTAACCAGCCACGCAAAGCCAAACGACATTTTGCAATGCTCGGTTTCTGCTCGGAGATATACGTCCGCAAAACAGCCAATTAGCAACTGATCCAGCCTGATCTGGCCAGTGACTGTGAAAACGGCCAAACCTTTATGAGCAATTTAACAGAAGCGATTGTAGCTGTTTCCAATACATAAACTAGTTGAAACATCACCACTAGCCGAATCTAGTTGGGTTTCCATCCACCTGATCAGATCTGTGCGGAGCGATGACGAGACTGGGCCCTCTTCTCCTGCAATGCTTTAATTTAATGGCACCCGGCTTGAAAATTAGCTCCACCAGCTGTTTTCCTCGACAAACTAACTCCTAATATTCGCATTAACGGGCGTTTGTGGCTTGGTGGCAGAGCGGGTCGTCCACCAATCGGAAGGTCGGCGGTTCGATCCCGGCTTCCCCCAGCCATGTGTCGACGTATCCTTGAGCAAGATACTGAACCCTGAATTGCTTAGCTGTGCCTTCGGCGTGTGAATGATGAGTTTAATTTGTACTGATGGGCAGTTAGCTCCTGCCATCCTGTGTGAATGGGGTGAATGTGACATGTAGTGTAAAAGCACTTTGAGTAGTCGTAAAGACTAGAAAGGCGCTACCCAAGTACAGTCCATTTACAATAACGGTAGTGGGCGTGAACGCTCGTTTATCTGCGTCTTCTTTTGCTGATTTTCTAGAAAATCGGTTAAAATTTGAACTACATTTGGATGGAAACCAAGCTTCTGACGTTTTGGATGACAACTTGGCCCTTTGTCATCACATCTTTTGCTTCTGTTTGCAGCTTTGCAGCTTTAGTTTTATCATGTCAGGTTGTACCTGCTGATAATTGCGTAACCCTATTAACATGGACTCTTCTGCAACAGAGTGCTAGACTGTATAAATAAAGTAGAAAATGAATCATGAGTCTGCACCTTAGTCAGATCAGTTTCTCATCTTAAACTGATCCGAAAGTGATTTTGGTGGTTAGTTTCCAGAAGAGCTGGCATGGTTTTCCAATTTGAAAAGACCAGTGAGAGTCCAGCAAGAGGTGAATTCTTCCAGTCAGATGTAGGAAGCGTATATATGGATGTCTGATTGGTTTGTTGACCGATTTGTTTTCCAACTAATTAGATCACCGAGAGATCTTCTGTCACTTGACTCAAAGTGTGCATGCGTCAGGTGTGCGGTAATTAAACGTCATCTCGTCCTGGTTACCATTTGTCACTGTCAATCTAGCAGTAAATAAATAAATACCCTTGATGAGGTGTGCATTTTAAATTTCAAAGCCATTTGTGTGTTTCAGTCTCCCTTTTCGTTCATTCTGTCGGTTGGGGAAGAAAAACCATAAAGCAGATCATTACTGACCAGCAGCCAGACAGTCTGGTGACAGTAAAATTAGTGGTATTATGTCTCCCTCCCACTGTAGCTATGGTTACATTGTTAGGTAATATTACAGGCTCTAATTTCACTGAACGGCAGTGAGAGAGACTCGTGGGACTGCAAATTACCTTTTTTTTTTCTGAAGTCACACAAGGCAGGAGGTTTTGATAAATGAGAGGTTTGCACCAAAGCAGACTGTTGTTTCTCCCATCTACCTATGCAGAGTTTGCTCGTTGGCCGTGGTTTTAATCTAAATTCTGATTTCAGGAGTCTTGTACACTGGGTGTTACCAACCAAATGCAATTATAGGCGAAAAATACAAAAACTGAGCCCCAAGCCAGTGGGAGAAAAGCAGTTTTGGTCTGAAATGTCTTCCTACCTGTAAGGAATAAAGCGCTGCCACTCATATATATATGCGTATATGTTTTGGTCTTTCTGGCGGAGTGGAGGCCTCTAACGGTGAGGAGTCTTGTCGGGACAAGAACGTTTTCCACAGTAGAAGAAACAGGCGTGCAGGAAGAATCCGCTTCCATCATCTTTTTATCACACCATCTCTCTCTCGATATGCTAACTTTTCCCCCTGAGCGAAGTGTAAAAACTTTGTTGAAATACTCTGTTCGGGGTTTTTTTTCGAACCACAGATTCAAACATGTGCATAGAAACGCAGGAGGACAGACGTTCCTGCTGAGTCCAGCTATAAGGTAAAGTTGATATGTAAGCAGCCTCTAAAACTCCCTGTCTCTCTGGGTTTTGGTAACAGTCTAATGCAGGCAGATCACGCTGACACTAATAACCCGAAATGTCAACTGTAACTCAATAAAGGCCTGGATGATGGTTGTTTCTGGCATCCCAGGCCTACCTGCTCTCTGTAGTTGTTGGGCCGTGTGTGTGATGTTTGGAGGGATTGTGTACAAGAACCTTTTGAAAAATGCAGGTGGATCGGATAACAAACATACAAGTTTAGGGAGGGAAAATGAATCCCTCGGACAAGGACGCCAATGACTGTCCTAATTAGCCAGGAAAAAAAGTGGGAAAGACCAGAATAAAGAAGGAGATCCGGGAGGAAAGAGTGGCGAAAACGAGATCAAAGAGGATGAGAGGGAAATGGTCAGAAGAGAAAAAGATGCAGATTGATGAGCGAGGTGAAAGGACACAGAAATCGACACGTGAGATAAGGCAGAGTGACACGACTCTCCTGTATAAAGACACAGGAGGCGGGGTGGTGCAGTAGAGGCAGAAGAGACCGGACAGTTTGAAAGAGATGGACAGACACAGCGAGATGGAAGAGAAAGACACCGACCGGATGGGGGACGAAAGAGCTGAGCGAGAGCGATAGGTCTGTGTTGTGAGGTGAACGAGAGAAAACGCAATGAAAGGGCAGAGATTTTGAAGATGCTGATAGGAGTTTCCCTCTGATGAAAGAAACGGAGAGTGGGTGGAGGAGGTTTTGAGGAGCCGCAGTCTGATCGTTATCCTCCGTCGTCGTATTCTTCTTCTTCACCGAATGAGACGGGTGGATCCTCACGTTAATTATATTCAAATGAAGAGTCCTTCGGATGCTTCTCGCTCTGCTCGGCTCCTTCCACATGAAAACCCCCTCTCTGTCCTCGCTTTACCTTACAGCCACCTCTGGGTTTCCATTTTCCGCGTCCTCCTCACCCCCGCCTTCTGGTTCGTCCTCTTTCGCGAAGCCTCGGAGGATTCAAAAGAGAAAAAGGCCATCCATACAGCCATCCATACCGCGCCTAAAGACAAAACTATCTCTACCTGTTCTGAACGGCCACACTGGCAGTTGGGTGACAAGCCTGCACTTATCGCCTCCTCCTGGATGCCTCTCTCAGGCCTCCTGCGCTCCTTCTCTCCAAGGATTCGGTCTCTTTTTGCATCTTTGCAGCCTCGATTGCGATGAATTTGACAAGCAGGGGATACCAAGGCTCTCTCGCCTAAAACGCGTTTGTGGTGTTGCACTTGCTTCTACACACAAAAAGCAACACACGGTCATTTAACTTGATCAAATTGTTTATGGATGTAATCTGAGTCTCATTAGAAAGTGGTGCTTGCTTGCAGGTACACGGTTTTTGTAGAAATACTCGTGCATGTTCTGGTTCGGACCTTATCTGCCACTCGCTGTGTCTCACCACAGAAATGAATTGTTATCCCATTTGCTTTAGAGTTGCAATTAGTGGTGGGTATTTTATTTTATTAACAGCTTTGAGAGCGACAGCACTCGACAGAGAGGAAGAGAGTGAAAGGCACAGCTTCGGGAGCAATTTGGGGTTCAGTGTCTTGCTCAAGGACACTTCGACACACTGGGGTAAGCCGGGATCGAACTTCCGACCTGCCGATTGGTGGACGACCTGCCCTGCCACCAAGCCACAGCCGCCCCGGGACCCTGGAGCTGGAGTAAACACAGCTTCCTTGGAGCTTCCTCGCACTATCTACTAACGTTAGGTAAAAACAATGGAGACACACTGTAACATCGTAGCAGATATCTTTGCACGTTTCACGACCACTAACGCTGTGTCAGCCGCTGCCACTTAAACGCCAGCAAGCTAACAGGCAGCAAAAACAAAGAAAAGAACAAAGCGCTAACTACACTTACGGTTCTGAGGCGCCTGCTAGTCGCACAACAGTCCCCTCACCTGGGTCTGACTGAGGCTCGAACGCGTACGGCTGAATCTCTCCCACGTTTCCTGTAACCCGAGCCTTCTCGACGTGCACCGCTCTGTCACCATGGATGTGTGTCTCTCACCCACATCCACAGCTGCTCACCGGCACCGTAACACACAGCTTCTAGATGAGGGAGAAAGCGTAGATGTGCTTCCAACCTTTTTTTTTTTTTTTTTGTACTTTTTGTGGGATAATCATGTTAAACAAACTATTAATCATAGCAGAGTATTTTTGGATAATTTAAAACGTATTGGGACGAGGACTTTAACTGTATTTGTCTAACATGACTTGGTTCAATGTCATCTGTACAGAGGCACCGGCCCTCATTGAAAAACGCTCATCCCATAATGCAGTAGATGGTCAAATTTGGCAACACAACGCACGGATGATATTGTGAAATCGGAAATTTGAGTATTAGCACTTAGCGATGAGTCCGCTGTGTGTGTGTGAGTGTGTGGCCTGCAGCCATCTGTTTGGCCATCGGCGTGGTCCGAATCAGCAGCGCAGACGAGCTGAAGGGACAAACTGGCTTCACCCGACGACTGACAGCAGCAGCATTTATTGACTCAGGCTGCTTATAGTGAAATTAGAAAGCTCATAGCGACACAGGGCGCCTTGATCAATCCTTACAGATACCATAAATAAGTTCAGAATATATCAACAGCAAGAGATTTGTGTGATTTTTAACAGCTGTCTGGGGAGATTATGCTTCACTTAACGTGCCAGAGGGAGACTGAGCGTCATGTGGTCACTTAGAGTCGGTGTAAGACCTTTGCTATTTTCCCTCTGCGTCCCTCCCTACATTTCCTGTCACTGTATGTAATATCTCTAATGAATGCATTAACTGTCCCTGTTTAAGAAGACAAAGAAGTCTCAACTATGCTAGAACACGCGTGTCCGCTGACGTCTGTGCAGTGTTTTCTGCGTTCTTGAACAGGACACAGTCGCTGTGTGTGTGTGTGTGTGTGTGTGTGTGTGAGCGCAGCAGACTGCTTAAACAGCGTTGTGTCAAATGAATGGACATGTGGAGGAACCTGTTGTGCTGTTAGACCCTGCCTGGCTTCTCCTCTGGACTTTCCTCCGCCTCAGACCGCTGAGGAGTAGAGAACTCAGACTGGAGAAGGATTTCATTTCATTTTGGGGGGGGGTGTTTCTCTCCTCTTCCATAATAGGATTTTAGCTCTGTCACAAATATCGAGTCGGACTTCAAAAGGGGGCTGCTGCAGCTTAGTGTGTGTGTGTGTGTGTGTGTGTGTGTGTGTGTGTGTGAGGTTGTGTGGTTATCAAACTAACTTCAGCCCGCTGTCCGACCTGCAGTGCAGCGGCGAGGTTTTGTTCTTCTCAAACATCAGCACCTAATTATACCTGACTGGGTTGTTTTTGGTCTTGACTTTCCCCAACTTGTAAAACTTCCAAGGTTTTCTTTTTTGCTGATGTTGCGACGCGCCGCTCCTATTAATCACTGCTAAGCAGTCGACCAATCAGCTGCCGAGCGGAACCGGACAGATCCTGATGCATTCCGTCCCACGGTCCATGTCGTTACCATGAAGCTTCAAACGGTCCCCTCACTCAGTAGATACGTGGCGCTGCTGAGTGCTTCCACTAAACGCTCTGTGAAACCTGTGTGTGTTTGTGTGCAGAATAAACAAGTCCATACGTGACTCTCTAAGTGCTGCTAGGTGTATTCGTTCACTTTGGACGGAGCCGAGCCAGCTGTTTCCCCCTGCTTCCAGTCTTCATGCTACGCTAGGCGAAACCTACAGACATTAAACGGATGTGAATCTACCCACTGTGAGGAAGAAAACAACTCTGTCTTTAATGCTCCTTCTTTTCCTCCTCCCTCCATCCTCCCACTTCACTTCTCTTCAGCTCACCCTTTCACTCTGTGAAGCAGCAGCGGCGTTTCTCAAGGTTCCTGATGTTGCTTTCAAGGTCACTGTACAGGCTTGGACATACAGTACACGGACATGCGCACGCACGCACACGCACACACACACACACACACACGTGGAGCCTTTGTGACGAGGCGGCTCTAATTGGATTCCACAGTCGCCAAGGTGAAGAGAATTGATTGGCGACAGAGAGAGAAAGCCAGAGAGAGGCTGAAGGATGAAGGTGTCGTTGTGCGATGATGGGGTCAGAAACCTCTTCTCTCACACACACACACACACACACACACACTCACGCACACACGCACACACAGATGGACACACACACCGGCAGGTTATCAGCGTCAGTAATGTTATTCCATTACCGCAAACCCATGGCCATATGGTTATTACGGGTAGTAATCAACTGGAGGTTTCCATGACGATGAGTGCTTGAGGTCAGCTATGTGCCAGGATACTCACACACACACACACACACACAAAAACACACAGATTATAGAGACAAAGACCAAAGGGATGATCCTTCAGGCCATTCACCCTTTTTAAATCCATATTGATTTTTTTGGCGTGACAGCAGGGAAACGTGGTGTCAACGCAGGGCAGTACGCCGCTTACAGATGTGTATTTTCACGTGACGAAAGCCCTTACTGGTAAACACGCATAAACGCACACGCACGTCCTGCGGCGCCCTGTGTTTCATAACTGTAAAAACTGCAGTCCGTTATCGTGGCAGCTCATTACGTATTTGCCAACATGAGTGTCTCCTTTGTTATCATTCTCTCATTTTTTCTTCTTTTATCTCTGTTTTTCACACACACACACACACACACTCGCACACACACACTCGCACACGCTCACATATATACACATATATGCACACAGATTTAACATGCCGTAGGGGATCGCGCTGTTTCATTTACAGCCGGGTTAAAAAGGTTAAATCATTTGCGGCTGTGCTCACGATTAGCCACTCTCGTGAGGTAAACCGACTTCAGGGGACATTTTGAGGACATTGTGGACAGCCCTCACGTTGATGGGTGTCGCTGCTTAAAATGACAAACGTAGACCACAGAATGCATCATCTTTAACATTCACGTCAATGCTGTCTGGTTAAACGTGCCCTCTGGCGAGGAAAAAGAAACATCCATCTGTAAAAACCTCTCTGAGACCGTGCGTGGACAACGATCAACCAATAACTGAATCTTACCAACTTAACATTTCTGAATCAGATATTCAGCGGGCCACGCTTGTTATTTCAAAATGTTACATCAATGTTTAATAAGCATTTCGTATCTTCTGCTGTTGCTATGTTCAGGTTCTATCTACAGGTTGTGAACATAAATCAGGACGTCACTAAAAACTGTTTCTGCTTTCTCAGCCAACAAAAGGCTATAATAGATCTTCAGCTTTTAGTTACTGATAACGTAAGTTACCTGCAAATGCTGAAAGCTGAACCTAATTAGATTATTGTTCCTTGCAGAAGTTTAACTTCTACAAACTCAAACATGTCTCCTATTTCACTTTAAAGTCCAGTCTCAGTGCAGGTGTGCTAGAGATTCACAGAGACACTGACTGTCGTTAGGGAACAGACAGGGAGCGGCCGTCTCTCATGTTAAAGTCTGATGTTACGGCGATCCATCCGTCCATCGACCTCCTCCCTCTGTGGACTCTTTCCTCCCGATGGACACGAGTCATAAGGCTTATTTACGGCTGCTAGAGGTTTTGTCGTCGTTTGCTGAAATGAGCGATGCCGTCGTTCTTGTTACGCCTTATCGTATCGATGTCGTTTCATTCAACCCTAGTGCATAAAAGAAGTTCAGATTCAGGGTCATCGTTGGAGTTGGGCTGCGGCAGTCCTCCAGGGAATTAATGGAAGTTACTTCAACATTCTCAGAAGAACAGCTACAGCCACCATGTGAAAGTGTGAGTGATGGAGACATGTTTAAATAAGATGTTACCTCGTGAAACTACTCTCTGCAGCGCTGACCTTCAAACACACACACACACACAAACACTGTTGACTGTAAAAGACACACTTTCTGCGCATCTTGTTCACGTTCGTAAGAGCACCTGATGCAACACATGAGGTTGGTTGTGTGTGTGTGTGTGTGTGTGTGTGTGTGTGTTAAGAGGCTGATACGCAGCCTGAACAAAGTTGCAGAGAGGAAGGGAGGAGGAGGAGGAGGAGGAGGAAGGGAGGGTGGGATGAGGATGAGGAGAAGTCTGTCCCTCACAGCTTATCTCGCCGCAGAGCGCTGCACCTGCTGCGGTTGCCAGGTTGCAGAGAGGTTTACAAGCAGGGCAGAGTTGCCATGTTGGAGTGACTTTTAAGCAGAGGAGGTGAGTGCATTTTGGTGGGAGCAGAGAGGGAGGAATCCTGTCGCCATGTCAGGCTCTTCAGATTTGAAGTGGCTCAGTTTGATGCAGGGCACAAGTTGCCAGGTTGGAGTGAGCGTTAAGCCGGTGGAGGGGGAGGCGTGTGGAGGCAGATGTTGTCGGGATGTTTAACAGGGACAAAGGTTAATGGAGAACAGGGGCGGTTGCCATGTTGGTGTGCTTTTTTTTTTTAAGGCAGCAGAGTGGACAGGGTAATTTGCAGACATGGAGGCTCAGTTGCTTTGACAAGTTTTGCTTGTTTGGAATGATATTAATCCAGTGAAAAGGTTACGGCTAGAGGATTTCATGCCAGCAAAAACAGGGGAGGGGCTTTTTCAGATGTTAGTTGCCAGGTTGGATTCAAGCTGGTGTTTGAAAGGCTAAACATTTTAAAGGAGAAATGCCGTCACAGTGGCTGGAAAGGTCTCGCGAGTTGGAGGCTCACTTGGCCTTTCACAACTTTAAGAGCAGAATGGGAAAAGACTTAGTTGCTAGTTTGGAGAGATTGAATTTATTTATTTTATTTTATAACAGCATGGCAAGTAGAGATGTTCCGATACCCTTTTTCCCTTCCCGATACCGATTACGATACCTGGGCTCAGGGTATCGGCCGATACCGAGTGCTGATCCGCCTTTGAGGTGCAACCAGTGTGTTCTTCGGGGTGAGGCATCTTCAGATGCTTTATTACAGTTTTTGCCTGTTGCTTGACCACATCTTGCAAAACTTCGCTCACTGTGCCAAAACTCTACACACAAGTAAACATGACACAACACTGGGAAATATACCATTCACATCTGTGTCAAATTGAAACTCTACTATCAAAACCTCAAGTCTGCTATCAAAACCTGCCATTCCTTTGTCAAAATGTAACTCTGATGACAAAATGATACATACTTGCATCATATGCATAAACGTTCAGATCAGGGGGAACACACAAGTCTACTTTATATAAAACACTGCAGTCTTTGATTTTCACTGTTTATTCAGAAGGCATATTTTCAAACCAAACAAGCAAATAGGCCTACTCAGTATTGTACATTGCAGTAACATGAATTCAGATAAAGCAAAAAAATATAAAAATAATATTACAGATGCCACTGGGATGCGGCTTACATGTGGGTGGACTCTCTGCCCAGCTTCTCTCATAGTCAGGCCATGGGTGATGACATGGTCCACCAAAATTGCTCTTATATCATCAGAAATCGGGGTACATGCATGGCCTCTTCGACCTTGTCCTCCTCCTTCTCCTCATCTTGCTCTGCCTTTGCCTCTTCCTCTCCCTCCATCCATGCTTGCAAAGTTCTTGAAATGGCTAAACTGAGGGCTTTTTGTAGCTGGCTGGTTTGTGTTCAGTTTTGCAAGTGAGTGCCTTCAGGTGTGTATTCGAGTGGTTGCAATTACCCGATGTGTACTGTATTTTGGATACATGCATTTTCCAAATGGCACCCTGCGATTTAATTTTTGAATGAAGTGTCTTATGTATGAAATAGAGTGTAGTATGCAGGACAGAGTGTGTTGCATAAAGGAGTAAGTGTGTTGCAGAATTGCAACTAGATTGCAAAGCAGCTCTTTTGTTTACGGTATGGGTACATGTGTTTGAGGTATGGTAACAAAAGCTTCAAGTTGTGTTACTTTGGTTTAAGCATGCGTCTATAGTGTTCAAGCAACCGGCAAAAACTGTAAGTTACTCGTCTTAAAGTTTCTAATACCTGTGCCGCCCCTCGAAATTGCAGCCTGGCATATGAGACATGTCGCCGTTTTACTGGCCGGTTGCTCCAGTCTGAAATACTGCCAAACAGCGGATGTACTGCTAGCGCGTTTTCATTTCTTCTTCGTTGCTCAACTTCTTGTGTTTGCATTCCAAACAGCGAAGAAGAACCGATTTACGATTGGCAGCGTTAGGCAAAGCTAGCGGGCATAATAACTAGGTCTTGTTTAAGAAAATGGTATCGGATCGGTACATGGGTTCAAGTGGTCGCCGATACCGATGCCAGAATTTGTTGGCCTGGTCACGTGGCTTTTCTCGCCCTCCAGAGATCTATTAAAGTGAGCTCCACTTCCTCGTGTCTTGTGGACATATAGCAAGCCGAGATGTGCCTACAGTGTATTTTTCAACCCCAGGTTCTCCCAGGCTTTGCTCATCCGGCATCTCGTCACCTCACAGGGGCCACACCAGGGAGGAAAACCAGGTCACCTTTGTCTAGTATTTGTAATTTTATGAGTAGTTTTCTCCACCATGCTAGAAAATAAATCTGTACAAAAGAAGGATGATGGCCTTGTCAAGATACTGTGGTACTGTCGCTTTGAACACAGACTTGCAGATATGTACTTATGACCATATTTCCGAATGGTTTAAAGATAACCAGACCCTGTTGCCTCATCAGGTTTCTCGAGTTGCCAGGTTGTATTCCTTAAACATGTCATTTACTGTAGATGATATTCCAATAGCAGGTTAAGAGCTTTATGGACTGGATTGGACAGCGGAATCTTGAGCAGGAAGTGAGCAAACACTGACAGAGTGAACAAAGAGAAGAAAGAAAGGAAGAGAATAAGCAAAAATGACTCTTGCTACCACTAATGCTATAATCTAGTCTGTCATCAGTCTGTCTGTCAGAGGCAGATTAGACAATCATAGGAACCATTTATCCGCATGTCTATCCTATCCCTTTAGTCTCAATCTCTGTCATTTATCTCCCTTTGTCTCTTGGTTTTCGTTTCTACTGAACTCCTGTCTGAAAATACAGCAGCTTGTATGTCCAGGCTCCTGTACTATTAGAATCTAGACAATATTTGGTCATGTACCAGTGTATAGAGAAGGGCTCTGGGTGTCAGACTGAATTGATGCGGTTTTACAGGAAAAAAATGTATATCCTTTGGGATGATGTTTGACCTTGGCATAGGCGGATGTAGTCCATATTTGGCCTTTAGACCACACAAATACAGTATATTGTCAGCCCACCCAAAGATATATTCTATAACTCAAGTGAGTGTGTGTACTTTGAATCTGCCCTGAAGTTTATGTGCCGTTGAATCCCAGCCGCCTCTTTTATCCCGTCTACTCTGCAACCTTGTTACGTTCCAGTTTCTAGGCTGCAGCCTTGGAAACCTGCATTTTGATGGCAACAGACAGTTCAAGATTGGGTGATATGTTCATTGAATAAAGTCACGGTTATGGATGCATGAAATGTTATATGAACAAGGGGTTAAATTGCGTAGAGTTAAATTGAGTTGCATAACCTCTGTAGATATAAGGATTTAAAATATATTTATGTTTGTATTGTTGTTACATTATCGTCAACGTCAATAGGGAAAGAATAACGCCATCCTAACGATCGTTTCCTAACTAGGTTGATAGCTAGCTAGCTAAGTAAAACGACTGTGGTCAAGCCAGCCACCGTTTGGATTTTGATGCACGTCTATTGGTGGTGTTACGGTAGGGGTGCTTGAAGAGGCCAAGAGAGACCGCTTTTCAGCAATTTATGACATTTGATCTAACAAGTTTAAAGGACACCATATTGCACATGAAATGAAATCCACTTGTAATAAAATTTAATGTTAATGTACTGTACTTTTTTTTTATTTAAAAAGGGGAACTCAAAAATCTCATCAAATATTCGTCTTTGACCTGTCTTCAGAAACGTTTTCTTCATAGGTGACATGACATTTCCAATGGATTCCTGCAACAGCACAGACGCACTCCAGGAACGCCAGTTCTCGTACTTAAACCCTGTTGCCAGACATATACGTTGCTGATTCCGCAAAAACCCACATTACATTTCATGATGAAGTTCTTTAATGTTCTGTCTGAGTCTGGAGATGGCTACTACAGTATGGTTAGGGTTAGGGAACAACTGAGGTTATGCTAAAGAAAGCGTTGTCCATGTAAATATGTCAGCCCTGGCACAACTGATAGAAGCCCGTTTCGCTTCAAATGGAAACCTCAGAGGGACGTGATTTTCGTTTTCAACACGGTTTTCAACAGAGTTGCCAGGTTTGTTTACTGTAACTTGTGACCCTGAAAATATCTGAAGCCACTAGAAAAAGCATTGATATTAAAGAAAATTGATTTGTTATTTGGCTTGGGACAGGGGAGCAAGAGAGCCGTTTGTTGCCAGATTGGAGGAGGGCTGCCAGGTTGAAGCGGGATGATGTTTGAGCACGTTGTGTATTGGTGATCGCCCTACAAGGAGGTTATTTGATGCATGATGGCGGAGGTAAGCTTGCATTAATGCAGGGTGAATTTGCCAGGTTGGAGAAACAGATGGCAGAGTGAGGGGGAAATAAACCCAGTTATTTGATTTACGAGAAAGCAGAGAGGGTTACGGTTGCCAGGTTGAAGTGAGGTTTGCAAAGTTGAAGTAAACTGCTTTTCTCTGTGTTGCCACTTCAAATACTATCAGCCACAGAAGGAGGTTATTTCGTTGAGGCTCCTGATGAAAGGAGTTGTTCACGCAGTGTGGAGTTGCCAGTTTGGATTGTTGTAAGTTTGACCTCAGAGATATTTGGAGCCATTTGCGAAAAAAAAAAGGGGGTAATAGGGTACAGAAAAGAGGGGTTATTTGGAGCGGGAGAAGTTCGTTTTTCCAGGGTTGCCTGGTTAGACTGATAAAGAGTTTGCTCTGAAACACATAAAGACAAGACACAAACAAACAGAGGGAGAGGAATGTCAGTGTTGCCACTTCAGGTTCTGTTAAATCCAGAGGAGGGTTATTTGGGGCAGAATGAAGGTATGTGAAGCACTGTGTGAAGTTGCCAGGTTGGATCACTACATGATCTACCTTTGCTTCTTTTTTCGAAAATGTTGCCAGGCTGAACTGAAAATGTCTTTACCTGTGAACTTGTAGAGCGAGCGGGTCAGTAGAAGTTGATACTAAAAGGTTTGTTTTAAACTGCCAAGGTTGTTTTACAGAAATGCACAAAATACAAAACACAATCAGTTATCTGATTGGTCACATGCTCACTAGAGCCTGGCGCCTCGAGGCTCTTTGGCTTTTATGTATAATTCCTTGTTACTTATCAACCAACATATGCACAGATCAGCTAAAGTTTGCCGATAATATTGGTCACGCCGGTGAGTTGATCAGGCTCTAACGGTCACCTATTTATCTACCTCAGAGGTTTTCAAAGTGGGAGGAGGGCCTCTCCAGCGGGCCTCCAAACTGACTCCGTCAATGGAAGTGAAAAAATATTTCATTAGTTAGAATAGCCTAAATGTGTGCGCTTTGGTTAAAGAGATAGTTCAGAGATACAGTAGTTTGGGGGAATTTTTACTATTGTTTCCACTTTCCCAGAGTCAGAAACTAATACATGCCTTAGAACAGACCTGTTTTATGTACTTGGTGAAGTCTGAAGTTATGTCAAACAGCAATATTAGGCTATCTTGGCTGAATTGATGAGTGTCTATGTGATCAAATAACATAATCATGATCCCACAGGCATTCAAGAAGTGAGCGAAGTGAACTCAAGAAGTAAACTAAGGGGGGCGAGGCGGCGCCTTTTTCCACACTTTGTCTGAAGGGAGGCGCACAGTTTCAGACTTTGAAACCCTAAATGATCTTACTATATATATCACTTTGTGGGGACTTGGTCTAAAGATGTTTGTCATTTGATGTCATGTTGGATCAGATTTGTGAGTGTGCAGTATGTGCAAGATGAGCAGAATGAAACAGGCTCAGGCTGTCAGTGTTTTCAAGTGTCTTAAGAATCAGTTGAAGCCAATAGTTTCGGCCACGCCACCGTGTTCAATATGAGGTGTCACAAAGTTACTCATGTGGATTTTATACATTTACTTCCCACATTTCGAGCATTAAGTCATTCTCGTATCCAAAGCTTGTGCAACGGCGAGTTAGAGGCTTCAATTTCAACACCGCCACTAGAAGTGAGTGCAGTGATCAGAGCTCCTCTGGCCGGACGGAAGAGCTACAGAGTGGAAGTGAAAGTCAGCACCAGCAGAAGGCAATTTCCTTTCATTGCGGTTTTGAAAATGGCTGCCCGAGCCAAACACTGTGTGCACGGCACTTCATACACTTAACACTTTCGAGCAGAATAGACCGGGGCTTCACACAAGACACCTTCCATCCATCATATTTGATAATGTGTGGTTTGCTACCAAGATGAGAACGCTGGACAACAGCCAGAAGCAGCTTTCACCAGGAGGTTATTTTTTAAGGCAGATTCAGGCTGATGAATTAGATATATTGTACCCACCATTAAAGATCACCGAAGTGTTGCCACCAAAATCTGACACTTCCTGCTGAGGTTTGAGATAGCTGAAACTCTTTTTTTTTTCTTCTCGCTTTCACACTCAGTTGTGAGCTGCAGGAAAGATCCGGATGTGACAGCGCGTTCCCTACGTCTGGCAGGTACCCACAGGAAGCAGAAAAACCTCCTAACAACCGTGCAAACTCAGGAATGCAAATTGCGAAAAACCGATTACTGCTTTGATTGGAGCTTTCGAGAGGATACTTCCTTTAAAGACCAACAGAATCCCGAGGGTCAAGTAGAAGAGGGGGTGGGCAGTGGTCAAAGCAGAGTGTGGAGACCAGTGTAGGGTTGCTAAGATGGGCTGACTTGAGTCGGGGCAGCAGGAGGAGGACTGGCAGCGTTATTTTACAGAAGTGCTGACAGTTCCCAACCAGAAAATGTGCTTAGAAACCCAGACCATTTCCTGCAGTCACCTATTTAGTCTTTTCCACTTCAGTCTCAATGGATCTTTTTATAACTGTGGAAACACATTTAGGAAGTGGGCCAAACTCATCTCCATTATGTCTCTGTGGGAGAATGTGGAGTCTCTCAAAGGGGATGGAGAAAGGCTGGAAACTCACTGGCTGAGATAGAAAGAGAGCAGTATTTAGTGATGAGGTGAAAGACAGGAGAGGTGTAAGTAAATGACAGAGGGGAGAGGGACGAAGAGAGAGACAGTTGAGGCAAAAATGGGAAGTAGAAAAACAGTCAGGCGAGTGAGAGCGACTTCACACCATCTGCCTGTGATGTACTAACTCCCAAAGGTGACCGGCTTGGCTCTGTTTGTTCCTCGGTGTTTTACCACCAGAGGCGACAGTCATGTACAGCCTTGACAAGCATCAGACAAGGTCAGCTTTTTATCTTTGCAAGTTGGCGTGCAATCAGCGGGGAAATAGTGAGCGTACAACCGGGTGCTGCCAGCGCCTCCAGCAATGCACCACCAGCTGACGGACCAGTCGTCCCGTAGATTCAAACACACGCACAGTCGTTGCTTTCATGGTCTTTGCAGTTGGACACTGATCGGTGCAACAGTTAACATCCGATTGTAGATGTATTTTAACATTCAAAGAACAGGCTTGGTATTCCACTGTCATGCATTTGCAAGAGACGGATTCACAAAAGAAAGGTTCAAGTGGCGTTTTTTTTCATTTGCTCGTCCGCCGCCTGGTAAACACCGAGCTGAGCAAGAACAAAGGGAAAACCTTGACTAAAATACTCTCAGGCAGGGGACACAAGTAGACACAGGTGAACACAATAACACGCAGGTGGAAACAATCAGGGAACTCCAGGGCAGGAAGCAGAACTGACAGACACATGAGGGAACAGACCGGTCACCAAAATAAAACAGGAACTACCAGAACCCGAACCCAAGACGGGCATTTTGAAAATAAAACAAGAACTCCACAACGCAAAACTCCAAAACATACAGAAGCTCCACAAAACACACAAAGCACCTTACTCAACCCAAACCCATAACGACACCCACCCTGTCAAACTGCAGGCCACCGGTTTGTGACAGCTGTCCGGGGGCGGCTGTGGCTTGGTGGCAGAACGGTCGCCTGCCAATCGGAAGGTCAGCGGTTCAATCCCCCAGCCCTATCGAAGTATCCTTGAGCAAGATACTGAACCCCAAAAATGCTCCCAAAGCTGCGCCTTTGGTTTGTGAATGTTCTCATTTGTAAGTCGCTTTGGATAAAAGCGTCTACTAAATGTAAATGTATATATTTGAATCAATGACTTCATTATGGCATCAGCAGGGTTCTTTTCTCAGATTCTTTTCACAAGAGCATGTGCAGTAAAAACACGTGACACACCGTAGATACATGAGAATGCGTGTCTTTGACATCCAGCAACATCCCTGAGCGGTCATGTGGTTGAAATACGTTGAACGTACCTGTTATCATGGAACTCTTTGGGGCTTCAGTGTTGTTTCTGCATGTCATTCATATGGACATCGATCTCTCTGGCAGCCGCACAACAACGCCTGGGGAATCTTTGCGGAGGCACACTGGACGAAGCACGCGACAAAGCAAAGCAATTGTTTTTATTGTGCCGCAATGAAAACGTTCGCACAGTTTAGAATTCTTATTAGTGCGTATGTATCAGTCTGCATTCAACAGTTATTATTGAATGTGTTGTTTTGCCTCTATTGTGACAAATATCTTCGATGTTCAGTGTTTTTCCATTTCCAAAGAAACCCTCTCACGGAGGAATAACCTGACACCAGCATTGTCAGGGCTTATCTCATCTCATCAGCGTGGCCCCTAAAACTACAAACTCTCCGAAACAACGTTGATTCCAGAACAGGACGTTTAATCAGAGCGCCCCGGCAGCTGAAAGTTGTCTTCCATCTGTGCTGATGATTTCCATAAACAAAACTGAAACTAAATTTGCAAACCAGAGGGCTAGTTACCTCCTTTTTCTTTTCTTTTCGTCCGTCTGTCTTTATGTTTTCATTCATGCAGTTTGGAAAGAATAGTCCAGGCAGGAGCCATATGTTGGTAATAGCAGCTTTAAAGCACTATTTAAGAGTCTAAGATGGCCAATCAGGTCTGTCTTTTGTGTTTATGTGACCTTTTGACCTTGATATTCCGGGGGATGCTTCCATTTATTGCTGATTTGTTTAATCAAATAATTAAACGACAGAAAATTAAGATGGTGACAGTTTTCACAATTGATTAATAATGTAGCCCTGGATTCATCTGAAAATGTCGATATTAATCCGTTGGGTTCTGATAGCTGGTTCCTTGTTGGAGCGCCCATAATACCCAGATGTGTTAAGCTCCAACATCGACACAACTCTTCTAAAGAGCTTTTGTCTCTCTTCGCCCTTCTTTATTAACAAAAAGAGCTGTAGAAAACATTCAAGTGAACGTCAGCACGAGCGTGTTGCTTTTGCCGGTTAAAATGACATCAAACATGGGGTTTTTTTTACAGCTAATTGACATAAATTTCTTAAGGCTACATTGAAACGTTTTGCTGTTGACATGTTCTCTCCATTCCCATGTCCATACTTGGTTAAAGTTTTTTTTTTAGGGAAAAGAAACATCTCTCTGTAACATGATTTTACAACCATGAGTGGGACGGTTATTTTGCCATTGAACCTCCAGGTTTGACTCCGCCACTGTCCGTTTGGTAAACGTAACGTAGAAGCAGGATTACGTTTTGGCACCGCTGTCTAGTCTCACTGCTGGGTTCTGTGAGGCCTGTTTTTCAAACGACACTCAACATTTTCTCAAAGGGACCGTTTTTCCGTAAAGACTCGCCGTCTGCAGCTGACGTGTAATGGCTGCAGCATGTCACCGGCTGATTAATCGGCAGCGCTTCTGCTGCTGCGTCTCAACTTCGGCATCGCTTCCTCTCTAAACTCTGTCATTGCTAAGCCACAGGGAGGAATGCTGTCTCTTTTTACCCATGATGCGTTCTGTCTTCCTGTCTTTCTTTCTGCCTGTCTGTCATCTCAGTCTTTCCCCGTTCTTTCTTCTCTTCCCAGTGATGGAGGGTTTCTGCTGATTGAAGGAACATGTCACTTTACCAGCCACTCGGCTGCTCCGCCGTCCTCTGTCCACTCGTCTGCCTCCCTCCTTTCTTCCCCTCTCTCTCCTCTCAACCGTTTCCCTCTTTCTCGCCACTTATCCTTTCCTCTTGGTCCTCTCTGCAGGGAGTCTTGGCGGACTTTGACAGACAGCTGGTTGGGCCAATGACACACTCCGAGGGCTTTTAACGTGCGCCTGCAGGGTCCTCCGGTCGAACCTGCGTGGGCGTGCGCGCCACAAGCACGTGCACGTGAACCCGGATGAGCGCCAGCACTGTTTCGTGCCCTGTGAGAAGAGGACGGCCCCCCCTAAAGAGGTATGGGTCGATGCAAAAGGAACGCTGCCGATGGCTTGGTTGTAGGATTTGCTTTTAATTTAGTTTGATAATTAGATTTGAATCTATTGCCTCAGCAAAACTAATCTAATCTGAATCTTAAGATTTGGTTTTGCTTTAAGAAAGACATTTTTCCTTCTTTTGATTGGCCGAGCTTGTTGGTGACAGATGAGGTCTTATTGGTGGAGGTGACTCCCATAATTTAGTTTTGCAGGCTGATTACTGATAAGTGGAGCTTGTTGTACCAGCATGTTCAATTGTGGTATATAATTGAATATACTATATATGTAATATATAATTTTCTGCGTGGAAATGTTAGATCACAATGCCTATTAAACGTTGTAAATGTTGCTGCAGCATTTCAACTCCAAAATATAGTCTTGAGACATTTCGAGTGCAGAGTTTAGACGTTGTATTCAAATTTCCCTCCATGTCGTTGCCTTTCCCGTGCAAGCAGCATCATGGCAAACTGTTCCTGATGGGTGTCTGTATCTGCAAGAATTAATGTATCCGTAGTAAAGAAGGTTTTCTTAGTGGCACTCCAGATGTCATTCATTGTGTTGTCCTCTGTATTTACTCAGTTGTTTAATATTTGCTTTTTTTGGACTTTTCGACAAATTGTCGTCAATCCATGTGTTTTATTGGACACATAAGTCATCATGGGTGTCTAGTTTTAACAATCTTCAGGTCTGTTTGCAGCTTCAGATATTTGGAATGTCAGCATGTTCTCAAGAAACGGTTCGAATGATATCTTATGAAATGTAACGTATGAATGAAACTGAACTTACTCACGCAACTTAAGATAACGTTGACTTTTTGGTTTCACACAGGACACGAACCCCCGATGTCTTGGGTGAAAGTCCTGACTGTGTTTTGACGTTCTTTATAGTTCCTCTTCTGACTTCTTCCTTTGCTCCCGTCATAACTACTGAGGCCACTGGAGGTCGCCGCCTAATGACTAACGCCTAATAACTGGCTCGTGGCTCCCAGTTACTGTTGGGTTATATATACGAATTACAGACACACGACATCTACTTCCCGTCTGTCCGTCCTGGGAGAGGGATCTCTCCTCTGTTGCCCTTCCTGGGATTTCTATCATTTTGTTTGGGTAGTTTGTCCTTGTTGGAATCGAGGGTCTGAGGACAGAGGGTGTCGTTTGATGTACAGATTGTAACGCCCGTTGAGGCAAATTTGTGATATTGGGCTGCATAAATAAAACTGACCTGAACTGAACTGAATTACTTTTCGTAGGTATGACTACAAAAGGTGAATGAGAACAGCCTGGAAATGTATGTTGGGTTAGAGGAATAAATAGGTCGAGACTGGACTCAGCTTTATCCTGTAATTTGAGCTCGTTGCAGAAGATAACCCCCCCCCACAGGGATTAATAAAGAGTTACTCAAGGTATTGCTTGTTGTGGGATTTGACACTGAGACCATGCTGTTATACAACGCGCTCTCTACACATGGCTGGACCAGGTATGATAGATTACTCATGTGTTTACGTAGCTCACTGTGCTGTATTTTAGAAGTAATGGCCACAGTTTGTTTTAATTGATTTTGCTGCACCTACAGTACTTTGGTCATTTATTGTGTAAGTCATTTTTCTCTTTTGTTTATCTCCGGTAGAGATTCGTTAGTTAGGGACTATGAACAGACAAACATATATGGGATGTAAAGCCATGCAGTTTTAACCTTATTATATATTCTATCGAGATTAAGATTGAGTTTGGTAAGAAACAGGGACATTGAGTCAAAATTGCGCTTCTTACTGTTTCGTTTTATTAAAGGGCGTGTGAGCTGCTGTCGCCCACACGGTAACATGAAAATCAGTGAAACGCTGCAGACACTCCTGCTGTGTTAGGAACTCCATGTCAAACATGATCAACTCCAGTCAGCCTTGGCTGCTGGGGGAAAAATGTACACCTTTGGGTCTGAATGCGTTTTAAAAAACTGCATTTTTGCGTGTGTGTGTGTGTGTGTGTGTGGGTGCATCAAAACCTGAAAATTTAAATTTAAAAGCCAAATTTAAATATTAGCACCCACAAATCTGCAGCGGGTCGTGATGAGCTTTCGGTGGCTCGATGGTGACCTCGCTCACAGCTTTCACACGAACTCATAATAGAAGAAGAAAACATTTGGCAATTAGAGTGTGTGTGTGTGTGTGTGAGACAGTGACTTAAGCTAATGCAGCCTTAATAGGCACATTAGTTTCTTGCTCCGACTGAATCGTTTGAAGCAACTCCAAAAAGAAAATAGGTCCATTAGGTAGCTATAGATTTATAACACACACATTAACCCTGAGCACACAACGAACCTGCATGCACACACACGCTTCGTTTTCTCTTTACAAAACTCACCCTACACACATACACACACACACACGTGTACTCGCAATTTGTCTCTTTCGTCGCCTCACACACTCTCTTATTACGCGGTCATTTCTTCTCCTGCTGCCGCGCTCTGTCTCGTTGAAGGCTTCTCCATCAGAACTAATGCGCCGCCGCCGCAGTCGCTGTGGCGGCGGCTGGAGTTTCGTAATGAGACGGAGGGCTCGCGGTAATGGCAGGTGCGGGCCTTGAATCAGAATTACAGTAATGAGATGAACAGGCCTAATGGTCACAAGCGGAACAACAGTGAAGCACAGAGGCAGGATGAGAGCACCAATAATGAGAGCGAAGGCTGCGACACGAGTCAGGCGAACAACAAGAATGCGGGGGGGGGGTGGGGGGCG
This sequence comes from Coreoperca whiteheadi, assembly GCA_011952105.1. NCBI lineage: Eukaryota > Metazoa > Chordata > Actinopteri > Centrarchiformes > Sinipercidae > Coreoperca > Coreoperca whiteheadi. The sequence continues at coordinate 2,308,643 of CM022478.1, read as the reverse complement.
CTGCTCCTGTGTGGGGTTCATTCATTAAAGAATGAACGAACAGAGGAGCTGAGATTTTACACATTGTTGGTTTGTTTTCGATGAATATTCAACTCGGTCTGGTTGCAAGTTTTTGAAGTCCTTTGGAGCGGAGTACAAAAAAAAAAAGTGTTGCCTGAATACTGAGGAGGTTTCCCTCACCACCTCCCCGTTGTGTTGGTTGTTGAGCTCTGCAGTGTGTCTAGAAAATGGTCTTTTATAAATAGTCATCATTAGCAGTGAAGCTGCCACGTTCCAGCGTATTCCTGCAGAGCTGCTGGGCAGTTATCATGAGCATGCGACATGTTTCGTAGCCTGTGCTGGCTGAAAAACTTCCTTTTAGTCCTTCGAGTTATAAACGATCCGCATCGGCTCCTCTTCGTCTCCTCCACACGCACACGCACACAAGCCTGCGTATACGTCTATCTTGCAGTGAAATCTAATTAAAGAACACTTTAAAATGTATTTGTGTAAAAATCATGAGCCTGGAAGCTTTCAGGGGTGTTTTTAACAACGTGCTCAGATTAGCAAGCCGCACTGTTGTATTTCACGTCTTCGAATGAATAATTCCTGCAAACTAAATCTTGAATATTTAAATGGAATCTATAGGAGCAAACGTGTAAACGGGTCCAAAAATAAATGTAACTTGCAGGGATTCTGTCTTGCACTCACCATCCATTAGTCACCGGGAGCCAATCAAGGAGCCCGAGAACCTCATTACAAACTCAGGACTTATGCCTGCATTTCAGCCAGAGGAACATAGCTCAGCGTTTGTTCCCAGACCCAGAAAGTCCTGCTCTTGGGGGTAGTACCTCTGAACAGCCCAGGAACCGATGGGGCAGAGTTTGCAGGGATGAACGTGGTTCCCTGGTCAAACCTCGATGCTCCTGCAGTCTGTGTTCAGCTCATTGGCTTATGGACGTATGAGCTGTGGGGGGGGCTTATAGGGATTGACTCACTTTTGGAGCCAGCCTCAAGTGGCCATTTGAGGGACTGCAGTTTTTGGCTTAATCTTTCAGGCCAGGAGGTGTTCGGCCTCATTCACACAGTAAGATGGTTTCCTCTGGGATCAATGGAATGACCAAGGATGGACATGTCTTGTGCTTTTTGTGGACATTAAAAACAAATTCCCAACCGGTCTAAAAGCGGTGAGATAATCTGAATGAAAAGAAGTGAATAAGTGAACCGCACAGCAAAACAACTTCATTTGTTTGAGTTACGTGAATACAGTTATGTGCAACCAGAGAACGGTGCTACTTTGCAGACAGGTGCTTCCCCTTCCGCCTCAAACATTTCTAAAAGAAATGCATCTCAAAGAAGGCTGTTGCTTTTGAATTCCTCACATTCAGATGTGCCGTAAACACAGATAGGACTGGGGGAAAAGGGACTTCTAGTTCCTGGGACTCGTTGATCAAAGACTTTATGAATGCTGAGCTTCACCGCGAGTTTCTCTGGATAAGAGTGTCTGCCAAAGGCCGTATGTGTACCTGGAGAAGTAAACATAATGTTGCTGCTGTCGGACTTTTGGAAATAGAGTAGCTTGGTGTGTGCGTGTGTGTGTGTGTGTGTGTGTGTGTGTGTGCTGCTCTCTGTTCCTTTCTGCGTAAACTCAAGGTCAGCAGGCACATTAGCACCCCGACAGCAGCGGTGGACTCGGGCCAGGGACAGAGGACACGGCCGGCTGCTGGCAGGCTGCTCGGCCTCGCTGGGTCTCTCGGCGTTGTCTTTATGACTTTATTGATCTGCGCAGAGGCTGTGGAGCAGACAGGCCTATTACGGTACAAGGTGTTGGCCACCGTGTTCCCTCTGTGGTCATTCAGCAGCAGAGGTGCAGCGCGGCAGCAACACCAGAAAGAGAGCTTCCATCCGCCGGCCCAAAGGTCTGCATTTCCGTTTAAAGCTACACTGCACATTTAGTTTAAAGTTAAAATTCACCTGACTTAGTTGAAACCACAAAGCAGGAAAGACCAGCCTCTCCTAACACATTTCGCTGTTACACGTTTGGCGTTTTTTCCAGAAAGTAGCCACAAGTCCGGACACTTGTAGATGACGACTCCGATAATGAAACACCTTGAGATACAAACTCTCCAGGGGATTTTAAAAGCTCCGACAGTTGCTCCTCGTTTCCTCCATAACACCGTCCTCTTTCGGTTTGTGTTTTAGCAGGCGCCTCCCCTCCCCACGTCCTCGATGCAGCATCATCATTGTGGAAGAAGAGGTATTTGAATCGTTACGTAAAATGAAATAAATAAATTGAAGACAATATAAAAACACTCCACTACAAGTAAAAGCCCTGCATTCCTAGTTTCACTTAAGTAAATAAAAGTAGATTATGACCCCTCTAAGAGTGACATTATCACATATGTTTTAGAATTGGATGATACATGTTTTAAGGATTTCAACGTTGTGGTCGAGGGGGAACGGCTATATACTGTATGGTGTTGGGTAATGTTATCTACAAACCGTAAGCTGATTGTAAAATATTATATTATTAACAGCATGAAACTGCCTTCTAAAATATGGAGATCTAGAAGAATAAAGGAGCTTTAAATGGTACAAGTACCTGAGAACGGTACTTCAAGTGCACTTATCTGGATGTATGAAATACTAATCCCACACCTGGAAGCTCGTAAGTGTGAGCACAGTTAATATTACAGTTCCTGCTCTTTGCAAGCGTGTCATGTTGTTATTTAATGTCAGCACCTCCAGTGTACTTGCTGTAGATTTTCTGCTGGCTCTGCATATAACTTTGGCTACGAGTTGTATTGTAGAATACGACTACAGTATGTCAATTATATTAGTGCTTCTTCAGCAATAACACACATCCAGTTTTGATGATGGAGTAGCAAATAAAGTGTCCCAAATGGCCTCCGCCAGCCCTCGCTCTCTCCCACTCCATTCCTCCCTACGTCTCCCCCGGAGGTGACTTCCTGTTAGCAGAGGAGCGGCGGCGAGGAAGGGGCGCAGTGGTTTGGTTCTAACTTCACGGATGGTGGACTCGACAAGTCAAAGAGTTTAGCGCCCACATCTGAAACCATGGGAACCATCCCTGTGGAGATTTGCTCCCCGCTCAGCCGCCAGAGCATTAGCGAGTTCGGCCGCTTTCGACGGTCATCCACCTCCGTCTGATACCATACTCTGCCAGCCCTGTCAACACTTCATTCATTCACGTCTGTAAACTACGCCTTGGGCGGGCGGGGGGGGGGGCCGTGTTCGTTGATCCCGTTGTGTTCGGGTCGTAGTTGTGCGCGAGGCTGGAGGCTGGGGTTTTTTTTTGCAGCTTGTGTTTGGTCCTGGAACGGTTGATTCCTCCAGAGAGTGAGCAGCGGACCTCCCCTCGTGGCAGAGCCCCGTGCTTTGGGCTTTGACCGGTGGTAGATCACAGAGTGGAGAATCTCTGTATCTTAAACAGTAGAGCTTCTTGTTTTTTAGTCAGAGGCCCATTTCCTTTCCATTTGCACGGCATTATCTTGTGCCACAGCAGCAACCGTAGTCAGATCCATAAAGCATCAGGCTCCTCGACTGTCTGTCTAATTAGTTCAGAGCTCCTCTTAATGACGACTGGTTTTCTGCCAATGTGCCAGAGCTGCTAGAAACAGTAGATGAGCTCCTCTTGGCTGCTGCCCGCCTGCTTGTTATGCAGTTTGTTGAAGGTAAGGTCGCCTGCATTTGGGTTTTTTACGAATGCCTTGCCCGGACCTCTGGCAGCCACCTTTTTATTCAGAGTGACGTTCCGCCATATTCTCTTTATCTCTCATTTTCACATTTGTGTGCGTGTGCTGGTGTGTGTGTGTGTGCCATTGTGAGACTACATGTCTGGTGTTTTAGCGATAGAAGAAACACTTCTGTTGCCAAACTTCCTTTTCTTGGCATTTCTTTACCACTTAATTGTAACAGTGCACAGACTCCTGTAAACACACGTGATACTGTCTTTTACAGTATTTACTGTACGTGTGTGTGTGTGAGAGAGAAACCATATGTGACATAGACTAATCAAATCAAGAGCTCTTCAGATTCTGCTTTTCATCGACTGAACGAGCACCACGATACACTGAAGAAACGCACGCTGAACAGTTCTCCAGCTTGATTATCTCTGATTGAAGTAGATAGACTGTTTGACCGGGGTTATTTGCTTAACATTTATCGACCGCCCTCAACAATTAATATAAAAAGTTCTGAAAAATCATTTGAGTGTATGCAATTTCAACTTTAGTCAGCTACACAGTTGAGTCAAATGTATTTGGGTGGGCTGACCAAATAAATGACAAAATATATTTCAGAGTGAACTCAGAATAAAAAGTTGAAAAACACATTTTTGCACATTGTTGTAATGAGATTTCCTTTCATGAACATTTAAAACTGCAGTCACCATTTTTAGCCACCCGGCGGCAGAAGCAGGCCTACTCCGAAAAGCAGTCCGACCAGGTGAAGTGGGGAGTAAACATCGGTGGGCGTCAAACGGAATCTGTTTCCAGGAATCCACAGAGGCACCCGGACCCGCTCCCTGGGTCATGGGGTTCTTACATGAGTACAGATCTGCCGACCACCCCTCACCCTCTCAGGTGGAGGCATTTTTTGGGACTGAAGTGAGCAAGTTTGGACTGGTTTCAGTTCCAAAGGGTGAGACGTATCGTCGCAGAATGAACATTCAGCGGCATTAATATGTGCAGATCATCTATCGCACAAAAGAGAGCAGCGTTCAGCTCTGAGCTGGAGCTAAAGTGTTCTGCATTGCAAGGTCTTGCTGTTCAATCCTAGTAAGTAACCAAGAGATTCTGATCAGGTTTATATTGAACCCTGTAGAGATGTTATCCTTCATCATCTAAAATTTGATTGGAGAGTTTTTCATTTGGGGTCTGACATAGATATACTGTATAGATAATGATATACATACATATATAGGTGTGTCTGTTTGAAACCCTATTGGTGGACAACAACATTCATTTTATTAGATTATGCTCATTACAGTTAACTGCAGGTCAGGACTCGCCACACCCCCATCCACCCCCCCCTCGACTGCCACCCCCCTCTGTACACGTAAGACACATGTACCGTGTATGGGCCCGTGATTCAGTAGCTGAGATGAGCTTCACTCACCCTTCTCTTTGCCACTGAAAGACCAGCTGGGATCAGGCTAGCTTAGGCTGCATAAACATTCCAGGGTTTGTAAAACGCCTCCGCAGCTCATTCACTCATCAGACACTGACTCAGTATCACTGGATCTGTGTGCTGCGAGCAAACCTCTGAGAAATGAGCTCTAATGTGGGATTTCAGCCTTAATCTTCTAAATTAGCGGGGATAACTTAATAATGGCGAAAATCTCAACGCGGCCTTGTGCCCCCCCACACACACACACACACACACACACACACACCCACACACACTGTTTGTCGACTCCGCTGCGGCGGCGGAGCGTGTGCTGTAAATGTCAGGGCAATTTTTCATTCTTCATCTGTGCTGAAATGAATTCCAGAGGCCCGGCTGTGTGGCAATAACAGCAGCCTGATCTGCTGCTTGGCTTTGCATTTGTGTGCTAAGCCAAGCACACACACCCCCCCCCGAGGAGGCCCAGCAGGCCTGTGTGAGGCAGCACGGTGGATGTGAGTGTGTCATGGGGCTGTTACACTTCACTGATGAAGTAACTCCGTCTGACGGGGTCTCAGCTGATGTCTCCTGTTCGTTTCTCAGACACGTGCTGAGCAGGAGGAGGTGGCCTGCTTTCATTGAAATCTCGTAGAATTGAAGGAAAGTTATTTTTCCGTTACCAAATGAACTTTTCAAGAGCAGCAATTCTACTGTGATGTCATTTTAAAGGCATGTTTGTTCCTACCCTCAGTCGGTGTCATTTTCTTTTAACCCTGGCCGCCATCTTTGCCTTAACCGGCTGTTTTTTTGTGCTTAAACCTAAGAAAACCCCAACCCACAGCGGTGGCAGATCCCTAAACAGTCAAATAATTTTTTGACTGTGTCAGATCAGCCTTGAACCTGTCGCCCTGACTTTCTGCTGCTTACTGATGTAAAATCACTTCTTTTCTGATCAAAACCGAATCCATTTTGATCCAGATGTCTTAGGAAAGTCGACCGCCATAAACAGACAGTGTCACACTGGTAACCTCCTGACTTCCTTGTCCCTGAAAGTCACTTTTGCTGCGTCCTGTAATGCTACTGTGTTCTCTCGGAGGGTCGTCAGGCGATAATTCAGGATGCAGAAAGCTGCACAATGAGATCCACGCGTTTGTTTGATTTTACTTTGTCACTTTACCATAATTTATGATAGTTATATCCAGGGGCGCAATGTAGTTGTGTTGTCTTTTATTATGGGAGTGATGGCTGCAGCCACACACACACACACACACACACACATGCAGCGGGATGGGCCTTATTTTCGTGGCAGCGCGACAACCAGCGACAAGAAGCATTCAGACAGTTTTAGGATTTTCCTGTCCTTGATATTTGCCCTGCAGCTGAGCACACAGTGTACAGGCGGGAAGATCAGTGAAACGATGCCTTCGTTAAATCACATGCAAACAACAGCAGGCTGCTGGGAAGTAGTCCCTGTGCCCCTGGCCTACCACTTTGCTCTGGTTGTTGCGCTTGTGCAATTAAAAAAAGGACCAATTTTCGTTTTCTATGTGTAGAATTTAACAGCTAATTTCCAGTAAAACATAGTTGTTTTTTTAATATATTTATGATCGGACACACGTCTTAAAGGTTTCACTGAACTTTTTCCTCAGGAGCCACACACCACCTGTACGCAAACATGTAGAAATCCAAAAGTATAATAGTAAAAAGTTATTTCCCACCTGTGTTGTAGAACAGGCGCGTAATGAGGTTTCAGTGACTTTTACACCTCCCGGCCTTGTTGGTTTGAGACGCCGCCGCGTGCGTTTGTTAATAAGCTGCAATCAGATATTCAGTCTGCTATTGTACACTGAACAAAACCTCAATTCTTCTGTGCGATGGCTCTTGATGAATGCGTGCAGTTTTTAACTATAGTACCGCAGACAGCTTGAGCGTTCTCATCTTCTGCTGAACATTTGTAATATAAGTCGGCGGATATGAACCCATGGTGGCATTTTGCTGCAGTGGACATACAATGACAGGCATAATTTGCCACGGTGGGATTTGATTTCCACAGTGATCACAGAAAATATTGTCGGACAGCTTAATTAGGTTCATTCAGCTCCGCGCTGTGGGCCGCTGCTCCTTCGGTTTACTGATAACACTGCAGAGGGCTGCTGAATCAGGGGAGTGGGGCGTCTGGGTTTTCTCTCTCTTCTCATTTCTGTTTTTCCGACAAGCGCGAAAACAAACGGGAGAAATGAAATATGTGCGCAGGTCCGATTAAAATCCTCTCGAATTTAATCAGCGCAGAGAAGGAAATTCAACCGCAGCAGCAGAGACACGACTTCATGTGGATGACAGTTTAACATGAAATAACCTTACACAACGGAGATGTTTCATACTGTAAGTCACCTTGATAAGGAAATGTACATACAGGTCAGTACCCCTCTGAGCGCGTGCAGTAGACCGACAGGATGCATGACATTGTCATACTTGCAGGAACAGGTTCCTCTCTTTGTGCCTGTGGGCAGAACAAAATTATCTTTGCTCAATATGCTATATTCTGTTGAGAATAGAGGCGGGGGGGGGGGGGATTGCATAACATTCTGCAGGTTTCACGGGAGGAAAGCAGGAAAAGGGATTCAGCTGCGGCACAAATATGAGGAAAGATCAGACACAGGCGTGCAACCCATGTATCTGTATCTTCCTTTCTAGTGTAGGGGAGGTCACGTGTTTGGAATTGTTAGATGTACAGCAAGCAATGCTGGCTGGCTTTTTGTCATATTTCACTTTATTCTACCATTCCAATTTTTATTGACTTTGTCAATCAATTTGTTCCTAATGATTTCATATCATTGCTTTCTGTTTCTCCTTTGTGCTGTTTAAAAAATACCAATGTGTTGGGGTCCTGAGGGACCCCAGTCAAACTAATGCGGATTGTACTTGCAATTGCAAATCAAGAAGAGTAGGCCTATTTTTTTTTTTTATATATACTTTACACAATATGCAAATTAACTGTAACTTTCCTAAAATAATAATAATATGTTGTTGTTTTCAGATTTCAGATTGCTTGTGTCTGACAGTAGTTTGTTCGTGGGGTCCCCAGCGATCCCAGTCGGCATCTCTGTATGTTGAATGTGTACGTTTGTTAGGATGAGGTTTAATAAGAAAATACTAATGATGTCTTAATGGGCCCTGCCAAGTAAAGTGAGCCATGATTCATATGGTTTGAAGTGAAAATCGAGTGCTCTGATTTCCCCCTCTGAACCCCTCTTGTATGTGCCTGAAACTCCTGAGACTATTGCACGTTTTATTTTGGCACAAACTGAAATAAAAGCCTTAAAGGTTGTTTCTTACAGACTAGTCAGTTTAATTAGGCCTGGATCTGAAGTAAATCCTGTGTCTCTTCCTGCTGCTGAGGATGCTCAGTCAGCCCCGTGCTGTGTCTCACAGGGCCCGAGGGCACAGGGATAGTATGCTTTAGTGGACACAGAATGACGGGTACTTTGTTAATGTTGGAGTTCCAACACGCCTAATCTGTACTGCTGAGTAATGTTTTCAATAGATTCCTTCTGTGTGACAATAAGAGCAATCTGCTCTCAAGAAATGTCATGTCTGATGAGCATCTACAGCTAGAGCACTGCCCCTTTAATACATTTAGTGCTGACGTGTGCAGAAGTTAAAAATAAATTAAGTAGGCACGGTGTGTTAAAATAAAGTTTTGAGCTAATTGCCTATTGTGTATGTTAATTGCGGCTTTCTGTGTTTTGTTTTTGCTTGTCTATGCCTTCTTACTGATTTTTTTGTTTGCTTGTTTCGATTCCAATAAGAAAAGGCAGTTCATCTGTCGACCTACCGATCCTGTAGCATTGCTCTCTTTTTCCCAAATGTGACTTCTCTGCGTAGACCTCACTTGGATCACGTTATGCAAGTGAACATCGTGGCTGTAACTGTAAAACATTACATCTCAGTGGAAATTCTTGTACACTGGCGGTCTTTTTAGGCTTGTGTACACTTCAGTTACATTGATCTTGACAGTTTGTGAAGTCAGTTCGTTTAAAATGAACGCAGACACACCAAAATGTAATACAGACCAGCAGCTCTCTGGCTCCGACAGGCTCAGACACACATCAACACTCAAGAGTTATGGATGAATATCCAGAGTTTTGGCACTGAGGCAGACATGAAGATATAGTGGATGGTGAGCTGACTGTTGCAGCGCTGAGAGGCTGTCTGGATTTCACACTGCATTGACTGGGTAGTCTGTTACATGACTGACTGACTGGGGTATATTGCAAAGATTACCCAGTCTACTGAAAACCTGGAGCAGTTAACATGAAAGTTAATTTGCACCGTGGCTCCGAACCCAGAAGCTGCTCATTTTTGTTAATGCCAAGCATGTCCTCCTTCACCTCCGCTACACTGACTACAACCTGAGCAGACCTCATTAAAAAGAGGATGTCAACAGCCCGCTCTTCCACGGGGAATGCGTTTGGATCTGCAGCTTACAAACCAGGGCTTAATGAAGAATTTGGATATACTGTGCTGTCTGTTACTTTCTCCAGGCTGCTGACTTCACATGCAAATATGTTAAAGTATGTAAAGGTGACATGCAAACATCACTCCTCTACTGTAATCACACCTCTGAATGTTAAAGAAACCTGTTTAATGTTAATATGTATATGTAATTGTTCATTTTACAATTCCATGCCCCTCTAATTAGTTTTTATTACATTAAAAAACATGTCCTCATATACAAACAAGTAAATAGTGTCAGTGACCTCCAGAACGACAACTCCAAAAATGACACAAATGAACGTTTTCCAAACTGCTATCTTTATGGTTGTTATTTGCTTAGGTTTGGCAGTTAAATTTACTTGGCTACGGTTGGAGCAAGATCATCTTTGTGGTTTAAAGGAACTAGTGTTGACTGTCAGCAAGACACAAGATGCAAACCACGGTCTCCGGCATCAAAGCCACACACTTTGTACGCACATTCATCCACCCCGACCTCTTCTGTACCACTTCAGGTGTGTTCACACCAAACTTTAATCGTGCGAGTTTGACCGCCAGATAATTTGAGTTTACTCGAACGAGTAAATACAACCCTTTTGTGGCTTACTTCAGCGGTATGAACTCAAAATAAACGGATTTTGCTGTGATTTAATTGCAAATAGCGGCTCAAAAGGATGCCGAAATAACTACACCATGATGCTGATTTGTAAAAAGACGGCGGCTACAGTAGCGACAGTTGATGTCGGCACCTCTGTGGCTCGCTGCAGCAGGAAGGTTGAGAAGCAAGGTTGAAGATAAATCCACTTTTTAATCCAAAAGTTTAAAAACATAGTCTCTGAGCTGTCCTCCCGTCCTCAAGTTGAATATTTTCAACTCGCGGCGAACACGTGATTGACGCAATTTTCTCGAGTTCATGTCATCCGCATTGTGTCATTCCTGTCGCCCGGTGCCAATTAGCTTCCATTCAGGCTTTTGCATTGATTTTGTGTGTAATCGCACTACGCAAGTGGTGAGAACACACCTTTAAGCATCAGTGAACATCAAGCTTTCTACAATACCTGTGCAAGGCGACTACAGCACGGTGAAGGACGGGGGAAGATTAATTAATTAAAAGGTCAACGCCGATTGCAGGTCGGTGACGGGATGCACACTACGGCCTGCTGCATGAAAGTGCCAAATCCACGCTCTTACTTTCCGTCTAGCTACATATAGGACACGCTACTTCTTGTATTGGCACTGAACAATGGCAACGGGCGTAAATTGTGAACCCAAATTCAAAGGGATGCTGCACTGAAAGTATGTTTGATTTGTACCAAATGGTTGAAAGTTGCAAAACACTGGAACACTGTTTTTTCCACATCTTGTTTCGCCTCCTCAGCTTTGGTGACTAACTTTGGTTTTCTGTTTCCCTATGCAGGAAGAGATACAGAGAGTGGATTAGTATAATGATGTGTAAAAAGGATGGCCACCACACAGCACAGGAGCACAACCAGCATCACGGCTCCTTTCTTTCATTTTCTTTCTTTCCTGCCTGTGCTCCCTCATTCCTTCTTCTTTGCCTTCCCTTCTTCCCTGTCTGTCCTTCCTCCTCTTCCTCATCCTCATCCCCTCCCTCGCAGAGCCCTAAATGGAAGCAGCAGGGAGAGAGCAGATAAGGCCGAGGCCTTGTAAGCTTGTATATCTCCACAGACAGGCAGGATTTCCTCTGTCTGGTTAGGGAGACGCTGGTGTTGAATCCCCACACCAGAATTCATTGCTCGAAGGGAGAAACCAGTTTCAAGCTCCACCAGTAGCTCCCAGTATACTTCCCAAAGCTTTCTCACAGAGCCAGGTTTATCTGCTCTTGTTGCCGGGGAAGAAATATGATACTCCAGCAAGTAAACACACACAGTCTCAGATGCAACAGCAGTTACATTTTCCTAGCTCTTCATTATACGTGTGTTTACTCCATCTGAGCTAATGGCCTGCTTCTATTGGTGTAAAACTTTTGCAGTGTGTAATCCTCGGGGACCTATCAGAGCTCAGCGCTGTCTGGGGAGCACTGGGCTGAATGTACTAATGCACTCTGGGAAGTCCGCTGGGAACTTCTTACTTCCTGCGGTGGGAAGTCAGTGGAAATGAGGTGTGTGTGTGTGTGTGTGTGTGTTTGCAGGTGGTGTGTTATATGTACAGAAGGCTGTGAAGACAAGCAGACATTCTTTTGTTCTTTTCTTTCTGTGACGGCTGCAGGTGTTTTTAGTACTGGGTGGGTAGGTAGGTA